>JARHVA010010467.1:45000-117500 GCA_037957365.1 Torreya grandis | reverse complement strand
TCGGTAATACCCTTATTTTTAATAGTGTTTGTGATGATTTTTATTATATTTCTTATCCTTTTTGCATAAACATGTATGTCAATATGGTCTTAGTTTGAATTTTATAAGTTTATATGTAAAATGGTGAGTTTGTGCATATAAGACAACTAAATGAATGATATTTGCTCCAATAAAATTTGAAAGAGTTATAATAAAAATTATTAAAGTATAATTTAAAATCCTTGGTTATGTTTCCTTTTCAATTATTCATATTTCATAATTGAAAACTATTCATGTAGTGGATATTCTTATAAGAATTACATAATGCATCACATTATTTCTTTTGAAACTACATTAAGCATTGATTTATAAAATTTCAAAGGATGGTAGTTTGATTAATATACACCCCATAAATATTACATCATATTTTTAAAAAAAATCAATATTTTTTATGCTTGCTTATGGTTTAAATAAAAGAGAATAAATTTTAAGGGATTCATGTTAGTATATATTAGAACATACACATTTGTATATTATAATAGGTAATTGCATTATATTAATAATGGATTAAAAAAGCTTATTCCCACATAATTATGCACATTTATTCATTGTAAATAATTTTAAAATTATCTATAATTAGGATTAGCTTCATCGATAATGTGGAATGTTCTAGATAGAAAAGTTACAACTAGGTCTTTTGAATCAATTGTCTACACAATTTTCTGAAACTTAAGTTTAATGGGACAACAAAGGGAAATCCTAGCCCTGGTTTTGTGGGGGGTTTGGCCTTGGGGGTGGGTTGGTATTATTTTTAGGTATGGATATTCTCAATAACTTCTTATTTTTACAAAGTATTTCACAAGAATGCATATAATGAAATAGATTTGTTGACCTTGTTGAAAGAAGTACAAGTGAATTTAGTGAAATAATGGAAGAAAATGGTAATTTAAGGATACTCCCACATATTGATTCAAGATATGGGGAATGTTAAAATCCATTCATAGTGGTAAAAAATGTTTGGTTAATGAATAAAAATTATCGAGTGGTAAATTGGAGGAGAATGAATTCCATCATTATAAAAGGGATGGAAACAAGCTAAATGATAGATTTGTTATCTTTTGGGTGGATAATTTTTAACAAATTAGGGGAAAAATTAGTTCTTAGAGAGTACGTATCTAAGAACTAATTTTTTCCCTATAGTTAACTTTCAAGTATAAATTCATCAAATTAAAATGGAAATTATAATAAAAAACCATAAAGTTTAGGTGAGATCTTAACTCCTCATTAACTTGTAATTACATTTAACTTATTCATATCAATGATATAAAGGATTATATCTTTGGTTATTATAATAAATATCTGAAGTATGTGAACTAGGGAACTCATTTTAATTGGTAAGTTAGAAGGTAGATGCATTAAGCATGAATTGTATCTCATCCCTTGGTTATATGGAATTTTTATATGTTAATATTAGAAAGGTTTTCTTCATGCTTCGATGTGTCAATATACTATGTAATTTATAATTTTTATATTTCATTAATATCTTTATTGAAAAATGTATTGAATCCTAATTTTATAATTTCAGTTTTGGAGATTCAATATGAGGTCCTCCATTTAATCCTATTAATTTTTAGAGTGTGGTCTTGTACGTTTTAAGACTAAACGTTGGAATCTTAATAATATTTTAGGATGTATGAGTTACATTTTTTTGTTTTTTAGTTTTATTGTATGGATGCTTGTGGGTATACATGTGCAATTTTAGATGTCTAAGTTGTTATTTTCATCATTTTTAATAAAATGATGTGCTTAAAATTGTGAGAGTGGTTCTAGATAGAATATTAAACTTCTATTATAACATAGGTTGTCCATGGTAATGAATTATGTTTTCTTGGTCTAATGAAATTTTGAAAGCATTTAGAATTGTCTTTGGTTTAGATTGCTTTTCTATTTAAAATACATGGTTATGTTGATAGAGTGGTGTATGTTTAGTTTACATGATTGAATTTGATTATCAACCCTTTTAAATTTAAATTTAAATTTAAATTTACATCTATCAAAGTGAAATATTCAACTGTTTTAGGATTCTGATTTCTACTCATTCAATAAGAAAATTTACTTTGTATATTAAAATACTAATTTAATGTAACTATTTTGATATGATATTTTGTGTGTAGTGTACATGGTAAATATGGAATTCTTCTTGGTCCCTCTCAACTTATGGAATTTTACCATTTGGTTAAAAAATAAACCATATGATAAGGCAAGAGGTTTTTTTGGGATGCTCCTATCAAAATAGAGGAAGTTGGGCCTCATAAAAAAAATATATTGCACTATATTATAATGTATTATTAAAAACATGTAATTATGAATTGGTTTATGAATTACGTTAAAATTAGATTGAGTCTACATGTGAAGGATGCCAAAAATTATCGAGAACTCATTAAAAGGATGATAAAAGATTTTGTTTCTACTTGGCACAAGAGGAATGTATATAATATATTCCATGACATGGCATACAAAATCATGATTATTATCACTCCATATTAGATGAACATAAATGTGATAATTTCCGTTGTAAACAACAAAATCAACATTAAGAGATCTTAGATTGAGATGAGGTAAATTAATAAAATATTTTAATAGTTTTAGTCTTGCATGAAAGATATTGTTGCCTCCTCCTTAGCCACCCTTCCTCCTCATCCTTAAATCAATGACCTAGATTTGTAAAAAAAAGATAAGGACATATTAAATTAATACAAACCTCCAAGCATCTTAGATATAAGTGTTACACATTATGCTTAATACACATTATGTATAGATATGTGTATTTTATAAACTAGTACATTTAGTTCCAGTGTGGATGTACCTAAATTTACTACATATAATATTTTGGTCCCAATATCATAATATATGGGAAGTCAAAAAGGAGTTTTTCTATGTAAATTGACTCTTTATTATCAATAACATTGATGTATATATGTTTCTTATATAAGGAACCAAAATGTATCTATTTTTCTCTTGAGAATTCATTTGTGGGAAATAAAAATATTTGGGTATAATAGAGGGAAAGTTAAAAGGGAGTGTATATATACATACTGATCTTTTCCCAAAAACAATACATCATATTATATTCGTTGTTCATGTAGGAATCAAATTTAACCATTGTTTCAACAAAATTTCCATTATGTTAGTACAAAATATTTGAAAATTTGTGCACAATATCATAATGTATATGGAAATTTAAATAGAGCATGGTTCATTTGTCCATACACATGTTTCAAATGGAGAGTTAGTTTTATTTAATTTTTTAAATTAGTTCATTATTTTGAGATACATCATTGCCATTTAAATCTTCAAATTTGGTTCTTAAGTTATATTTGGCATATGCATTAACCAATAAATAATATTTACTAATCATCATAAATATATTTGATAGAAAATAAATTAGTTCTAAATTAGTATCAATTTCATATATGCCCAAATCACCCTTGAAATCAAATCAACTAAATTGAATTTTTACGCTTATTAGTTTATATACTTTTAGTAAAATAAAAAGTAACTGGTCACCCTCCACCCTCCCTTGCTCTCGGCCTGTGCCTGCCCCCAACCCACCACCTTAAATAAAAACATTTTATTATAAAATAAAAAACCAATATTTACTAACATTAAGAGTGAAATGCTAATTTATAAAATTTCATATACGAAATTTCTGAGCACAATTTTACATGAAAAAAATAAAAGACTAGGTCTTATGTTTAATGTGAAATTGAAAATGAAACATATGATTTAAATTTCTTAGATAAATATGGTAGAATCTTCTATCATAATTAAAAACTAACATTAGACTTCCGAAAATACTTATATAAGTTGTTCTATTATTTATTTTAGCATCATTTTCTCTACATAACATAACTTCATGATAAGTTACTGTGAAATTTATTTTAAAATCAAGTATACTAAATTTATGTAATATGTCCTTTGCAAAATTTATTTGAAATATCAATATTTCATATTTATATTGATAAACCTTCATAAATAGTAAGTATTACATGATACCTAAATATTTAAATTCAAATTCATTTATCATATGAACATTGATTTCATGCTTCTTCTTAAAACTATTTATTATATACAACAAATCATCAACATACATTTTTATAATAGGGATATCATTACCTTCTTACTTGAATTAAATATTAGGTTTAGTTTCCATGCTCTTGGTACATGTTTCGAGTCACACAAAATTTTATTCAACTTACACACTTCGTATTCTTTACCCTATACTACAAAATAATGTGGTTATTTGACATAGACTTCCTCAAATAAATGCTCAATTAAGAAGGCATTTTTCACATCCATGGTATACGTGTTTCATTTGTTTTGAGATTCTTGTGAAATAAAAATTTTAATGGTATGATTTATTTCCAATAGTGAAAATGTATCTTCATAATATATTCTGTTTTTGAATGAAAATTTTAGCAATTAAAGATATTTTGTGTATTTCCAATAGTGAAAATGTATCTTCATAATATATTCTGTTTTTGAATGAAAATTTTAGCAATTAAAGATATTTTGTGTCTTTCAAAACTACCATTACTTTTGTACTTAATCTTTTAGACCCATTTAGTACCCAATACAGTTCTTGTCATGTGGAAGTTATGTAAGCTCTGTTGATGCTCAGTTCGGCACCATGTATGGATGCAGCAGCAAAGTTTCAAAACAACAGATTTTTAAAACGTAGCAAATGCCACGTAAACACCCAGCCATGCCTCAAACATGCCACGTGGAAAGATTCAAAGGCGTTGACTGCAGATTGACCAACAGGTGCAAAATGGCTTGTAGAGTTCTGTCGTATAACAGTAAGAGGTAAAAGGTAGAAGTGGGAGTCTTCCACGCACTTTGTACCCACACCAGATTTCATGCAAAGTGCAACATGCATCTCTACCTCCACATCCCATGGGTTGAAGGAAACAAAAAAGTTCAAATGAGGCATGAGACTTCCGTCGGGATTTTGAAGTGCTAAAACCAAAGTGCAAAATGGTGGGTAAAGTCCGCAGGGGTTCGAACATTAAAAAGAATTTGTAAAGGGGACGTATAAAATCGACTGAAGATATTGGCAGAAGAGAACGTGGTAAAATGCACTTAGAAATTTGCATTGTGCTCCTACAGTTCCACATTTCTTGGAAGAAAATATTAAAGGTAAACGGTAGAAATGGGAGCCTTCCACGCACTTTGCACCAAAACAACGTGCAAGGTGCGAAGTGTTGCAGTGTCTCGGGATCCCACAGAGAGAGGAGTTGCTCGATGCAGGTCAACCTATTGACTGCACAAGATAAAATGTGCAAATGGTAGGTGTAAAGTCCATGGAGGACAAAAACAAAGTGGTAGAAGGCGGAGTCTTATATGCACTTTGCACTAAAACATTGTGCAAAAGTGCAACGTGTATATCTACTTCTGCATCCCATGGTATAGGCATGGAAAAATAACTGGGAAAATCAATGAGACAAAAGGTACACAGTTGGAGGGCATAAGGAATACACTGTTGTGAAAAGTCTAGAATTTATTCGCCATCAGGTTCAAGTATTTCAGCTGAAACGTCAACAGACAAATACAGAAGTGTATAAAGAGATGTTTGATGACATTATAAAAGGTCCTCTCATTGAATCGTATACAAACAAATACATCCATGTTTGGAAGTCAGGTTCTGAAAAAACCTTGTTTACGAGCAATTGGGTACCATTCTTATTACAACAATGCAATGGCATTTGGCATCATTATTATCTTTTTGATCATCTTTCTTCGAGGTACGAAGACATTTCTAATAGAAATGGATCATCCCAATAGCACAAATGGAAAAACTAAAGTGTTAACATATAGCAGATAAGAAGATTTCGTATCCAGCTTATTTTGCAAAGGTGGAGATGGAAATAATGGCTGGAGAAAAACTTGGCTTCTAGAAAAAGTTTATACACAGTACCCTGTTAAATCAAGGATAATAGGTTTTAGGTTAGCTCTGATTATGAACCCTATTGATACTCATCTTAGAACTTTTGTCAATGGTGATTTTGGTGATTTGGGTTATGTAACACTATAATTCATGCATACATTGCTCACTATTTTAAAGGAGAAATGTCAAGAAAGGACAAGATTTCACCAAAGACATACATGAGGAAAGATGAGATTTATGGGCAGTGAATATTTTCATTGATGAATGCTTCAATTCAAAACTCATTGTGCAAATAGAGAAATATTTTTGAGTTGAAGCGAGAAATGGCCACATTGTAAAAAGGTTGGGTTTTGCTAGAATAGGTTGTTGCAATAATGGTGTAGGGTTGAAAAATAAATAAAAAATGCAAGTTTCTCAAATTGTAGATAAGACACCCAAATTCCTTGGGGTATTTTAGTGGGAAATACACCATGCAAAATGCAAGTTCCCAAAATCGACCGTGTAAAATGCTTGAAAAGCTCTGGATCCCATGGAAAAGGCATAAAGACATAAAGAGAAGTGTGGCAAAAATGGGAAGCTAACATTCACTTTCAACCAACACATGGTGCAATGTGCAATGTGCTCCTATAGTTAGGTATTCCACGAAGGGGAAGAGAAAAGAGGTTTAGAAAAAAACAGAGGTCGATGTGCATTTTGCACCAACATAAAGTGCAAAGTGCAATGTGCACTCCCACTTTCAAATTTTGCATAACATGGCATGATAGGTGAATGGCAAAAAGTAGAAGGTAAGATATCTTTTGCACCAAACTATGTGGAAAGTGCATTGGCACTTATAGATCATGTCAGTCAAAGCAAACATGAAAAGGGTCAATTAAAGGTGCTTCAGGGAGATGTTGAGGAGAAATGCAACTTTGTACTTGTGCAAAGTGCAAATTGCACCTAGATCTACCATTTTTGCCAATCAATACTAGTCAACAAGGGGAGTTACAAGTGCAAATTTCACCTATACAGATTGCACTTGTGTAAATTGCACCTATGCAAACTACAATGGTGTAAATTTACAAAAGGAGAAAGAATTTCCCCAAAAGGTAAAAAGTGAAAATAATGCATGTGTGCATTAAAAATATGAATGAAAACATAAAAGGGCAAATTTGGAAAAATAAAATGTGAAGATTGAAAAGTGCCAACAATAAAATTTGCAAAAGAGTAAACATGCAAAGTGTGGAAATACAAATTGGAGCCAAAAATTAAAAAGTTGAAAATAACCTAAGTTTTATTTTCATTTGCTTTGTTTGTCCAAGATCCTCTATAAAAGGATATAAAAGGTTTGCAAGTTTAAGGTGGGTGACTCTAAATAAGATCATTCAAAGGGCCATGGATCCAAAATATTCCCATGAAATCATTGCAAGAGAAGGTTGATCTATGGCATGCATAAAGGGAAGGGTAGTTGTCCAAGAGGTTCTAGTTGTGCTAGTAAGTGGTAAAGGGCATCTCTAGGCATTTACACATGAAGACAAGAAGTTTGTTTGGCCTTCACCTCAAATATTCTTCTTCCAACTCGTTTGAAAGCATATCCATCCAAGAAATCAAGGGGTTTATTTCAAATCTCCATCATTCCTTGTAGAGGCAATTTCAACAATGGTATTCCTTGCAAATACATAAAGATTTCAGGCATTGTAAAGGGCATATTCCGTCTGGGATCATCTTGGCAAAAATTGGATGGTTGTTTTACGCGTTTTTAAATTATAACCCTCATTCATAAATTTGAAAAGGATTATAAATGTATAAATAGAAGGCTTGTTTTCTTTTCAAGGGTGGGTTGTTGTTGGACTTTGATTTTCTCCAAGTATAGGCTCTTCCAAATTTTGGGATCACTACTATGTGTGTATCTTGCCTCTCTTGCTAAGGTGGTTGAAAGCGTACATCCATTAACAAACTCTGAGATCATGTTTATATGTCTCCGTTGTCCAACATGGAGTAAATCCACCATGCCTATCCACAAGGCAGTATTTTGAAACTGTAATGTATGTAAGGTCTCTTTCCAATTTAATGAAAAATACTAGTGGTTCTTAATATTTCATGTTGATGAAACATAATGATATATTTTTCTAGTTCATTTGATTGGATATCTTTCTTTATGCTCATTATTGGTTGTCATTTTCGCCTTAGATCTAGGTTACGAATCCCTTTTTGCAAGTAGTTTGGAAACATGTTGTTTAATACCTTTTAGGATCACCCTTGGTTTGTGGATACAACAAGAAAAATTATTTGAAATATTAGTTTCATTTTATATTCTATGGCTTCAAGGATAATTTGGGTTCTTGTATTGTATTGATACCAATGGATACAAATCACTCCTGGTAGTTCCCACTAGCTTGTACATCATTTTTCTGCATCTTTGTAATGAGTGATTTAATTTATGTTGAAATAAACCCTGTTGTTTGAGAACCACAAGCACACCACCCAATTTTATAATTATATAATTATCATACCCTATCCTACCCTATAAATACTACACCCTTTGCATATGTTAAGTGTTATTTGCATGCAGATGCATAAATATTGCATACTTAAATGTGTCTGCAGTTTATGCTTTAAAGATAAAAACTACAATATTTTATTCACCCCTTTGTTGTTGAAAAACTATTTCAAATGAATGTTTCATATAATTTCTCATATGTCTTTATTATGTTGTATGTGACTTATTGTATTTGTTCATTCCATGTGACAACCCTTCTCAGGTCGATTGAAGAAGTTTGGTTGTGCCTTGGTCACATTTGTGTCTGTTTATGTTAATAATCCACATAGAGGTTAAATTACATAATCTCTATATGTGAGTAAGGTACCCCATAGGTCCTCTTACCTTGGTTTAGGTAAATCTAGAAGTAGTATGGATCTAACCATACCATCTGTATGTGCCTCTTAGTCATTTTCTATGTCTGACTCATTCTTGATGCTAAGCCCTTCCCTGATTATAATGACATACTAGTGGGTTTTTCATCTTTGTTTGACATTTTTATTCAAGTTTGAAAGATCAAGAATATGAGGTGTACAATTATAAACCAAAACCCAATTTCCATCATTATCGGGGAATAAATTAAATTCCTGATCACTTTTTTACCATGGACTCTTACAAATGTGTTGTAAATATTTTCATGTTGTGAAGTTATCTATTGTAATTTACTACATTTAGACTATCTTGGTCATTAATGATGGATCACTCCTATTTTCATTTAGATTTACACCCCTTGAGGATATGCCTATATCTCCTCATTCATGTTTCATAATGAAAACATCTCTCTTACTGTGGGTAACAATTTTGTTGAGATGAATCTATAGAAGGGATAACTCCCTTGATGCACTCTTTGAAACACTCTCTTATCTATCAATTTTATATGAAAAAGATTAAGAATAAAAACTAATAAACTAAATGTGATGCACCAATATTATATTTCCTCCTACTAATTTAACTTATAATACTTATATCTAAACAAGGCTTCTTTCACTTAAAACTCACAATTCAAGTTGGATTATTACATCAGTGTTTCATTAGCTAGGTTCAAGAAGGTATTTTAGTACTTAAGAGGGTAATGAATGATTATTTTATGTAATATAGTCATGAACCACTTCTAAGACACTTATACACTTATAAAATAACAATAACAAAGACCTATAACAATTGCTCTTCTACAAACTTGGCAAATAATCAAGGATAACATGTTAGAAAAGATCATCTTCTACTAGACAAGACCAACAAGATTGCAATAACACTAAATTGTAAATCATGTAAGTATGAAAAATCATTTTTTTATTTATTCAATATTCATTCAAGTCAAAAATTATCTATGGTTTCACCATTAACCAACAGACGTTGCCAAAAAGAGGCAAAAGAGTCAATGTTTATAGCCTTTAAGACACGAACAAGATAAGGGAAGTCCAAAGGTAACTTGGACACTTCTCAATCTAAGTAAATGGGTTAAAATTTTCATTTAAAATATGTATGTAATGAACCGTGCAATTTTAAGGGGACTAAGTGTCCATACAAGTCATGAAACTTTTGAAAAATGGCATAAAACTCCTAGTCTTGGCTCAAAAAATTGCCTTCATAATTTTAACCTATTTGAACATCTAACCACTGACTATAGATAGGTATGATGATTAGGATAATATTAAAGGCCTTTATTCATTCATATTCATGCATTAGTTTCATTCTCACTCATCTATAAACTCCTATAATGAAACCATCACTGATTGTAGTCTTAAAAACTCCTTTTTCAGTCACCCCTCACACATGGCCTCAAAATGCCTTTAGTTTTCCATAAAAATACATTAGATGGAGTGAATGAAACTTTTCAAGACCCTCCATGTCATTAGAGGCATTAGGAATGCTTTAAAAATTTTCATACTTATATTTTTCACTCTTGTTTCCACTATGCCAATTTTGACTGGCCAAAAGGAGAACTCTAGTTTAGACATGAGATTTTTTCTAGAAAAAAATTTCCATATAGAGTTATTAAAATTCCTAAGTTTCCACCCCAATATTTATTTCATATTCAGAATCCTTTTATATCCTAAAAAAACACAATAATAGTCAAGAAAACCTTGTTTCTCATGCTATCTATATAATTTCATACAACTCATCTTAGTGTAAAATATCCTCAGAGAGTCCTCTACATGTTCTAATAATTTTCATTGCCAAACTATGTCATTAAGACAGCTTTCCTAGCTCATTTTCTCCATCGGGTCTTGGTTGAGGGCTTAGTAGGGTTTTAAGTCTTAACCTTTGTTCATAAAAATTTGACATTAACCCTACCACTAAACTCCACAAACTTGATGCCAAATGACCCTGTTAACACTACCAAATTCCTCTAGTTCCCATTCAAATCCTAATAAATGATATAAGTATTTGAAAATAACTCATCAAGTCTATCGTTGCTTTTCCTACATGATTTTACTATCTATGTGATATAAATGTATTTATTTTAAGTTCCCATATATAATATAAGATAAAAAGGTCCATATACACCTCCCTAACATGCCTCAATCATCTAGATAGTGTACCAAGAGCTATAAATGAAGATGGACCCCAAACTAGTTCTAGGTCTCCTCAAGGCCTAATAGGTCTAATAAGCATCATGTTAGATTTAGATGCTAGGATAGATATATCATAGGTATTTTGGTGTATCATGTATTTTCACATCCCATTTGAACTTAAAATACCATTTCATAAACCCCCAAACACCCTTTTTCATCTTCTTATCTCATTCACCAACTAGACCTAGTGGAAACTTGCGTACTTGGGCTGTATGCAAAGGGAATTTTGGTCATAAAGAGATATTTGAGATTGATATAGTACTTATTAGCACTTATTCACATTAATTAACCTCAAAACATATTTATATTAGGTTTCCAAATCTCCATATCAAGTCTCTTGCTCATTTTGCCCTCACTAACCCACTTTGAGAAAACCTAATTTTCTAGGACTGGTTGACCTCTAAGACAAAACAATAAGGTATAGCCTTTTTAAATTAGGTAAAGTTAATATTATAATAGTTTTTATATTTCTTCATGATCATATTTCCTAAATTTATTTGATTTATTCCATGGTTTAGGTATCTAACCAACTCCAAATGCCCAAAAAAGTCCTCTAAAAAGCTTATTTCCTACATATTTTCCTTCATTCTAAGAATGACTCTTCAATGATTTATCCAATGATACTAAGCATTAAAAACATGTTATTAATATCCAATTCATGCTAATGTATATTTAAATTCACCTAAACAACCCATTTCCTCTTGAATTCTCATTCTTACCTATTTAGCAAAGAGCTCCCTAATGCAATTATATAGACTACTAACTTTGGCCAAGAAGGGAAATAAAATGATTACCTTGGTAGAATTTTGGGATTTTGTAAACACTCTATTAACTATCATGAACCATTATACAATTATTTTAAATGTCCTTCCTTCCCTAGACAAGTCCATGTCCCACTTTACCCTTATTAGCTTTCACCCTGCTATAAGTGCATACAGGGATCTAGAGGACTTGTGTAGGCTTAATTATCCTTTGGAGGAGTATTATGAGGAAAAAAGAATCCATATTAATGTGACCACTCATATTTTATCTCCCATACCCTTCTAATGCACTTTTACCCTTCAAGTTGGTTTCACTACCTATTGATTGTGACACATGCTTTTCAAGGCTTTCCTGTAGGTGTAACTACATCATGAGACCTTACTTGTGATGTTTTTTAATCTCACCTGAGCCCATATTGGTCACAGAGTGCATATTTAAAAAATTTATTCAATTTTTAAGAATCTTAAAGCATTAAGAAGGTATCAATATTGGGGTTACTGTGTCATGCCTTGTTGGACTGAGACATCCCTATTTGTAGGTACATATGCTTATAATTATTTTGTTCATGATGATAAAGGACTCCTATTGAAACCATTTGAAGTCAAAAGATACATGATTTATATTTTATTTAAACAAAGAGTCCTTAAAAACACCATTTGATCCTCAAAAACATGGTCACTATCCTAGACTGATATGCTTTGCCTATAGGGCCTACTGTAGGTATTCATAGCCCTATCCATTTGTTCATAATGTTTATACACTTCCTTGAGCCTTATCTTGGGTCATAAAACATATATAATCATCTTAGGTTCACTTATATGCTTCCATCAAACAAAAAAAGTTGTTCTCTTTTCCATGACTGAGAAACTTGTTGTAGGTGTGCATTTTTTTGTACGAGGGACACCTATAGATAGTCATGGAGGTTGTAAGGGAACATATCAATCCTTTCTCACTTAAATTTAAATAATTTGACCTCATACCATTATTATATCCATCATATTCATGATTTTCTTCTCAATGTTTCTCTTTTGGGTGATAAAAGACTATTCAAAGCTCAGACCTATAGATTAAAATGGAGTATTTTAGTGATTTTAAAGCTAATTTGAAGGCTAGTAACACCCACCTTGTATTGAATTTTTGACCCCCATTCTTGGTAGATATCTTGTATATGTTATTGAATATAGGAATAACTTAGCTACATATGTTGGAACACCTTGAAATCATGTTTTAATATATTCACATGAATCCCCCTAACCTCTATTTTATTATTTTCGAGAAAGCTTCCCTAAACTCGGTCCTTTGTCTTCAAATATGATTCCACACTTCCTCTTGCCCTTTAGACACTTTATATGAGATTATCATGGCCTTAAATACGATATCACAACCTTAATAAGGTGTCCAATTATTTTATCCTCTTTATGAAATCACTTTAGTAACCTGCTCAGCCACCTGTAGATGGATGCTTTTGTACACCAATAGTGAGATAGATATGAACAATATGGAATTTTATATGAATGTAAACTTTATATGATTCCATAAAGCATTCCAATGCACCTATAGTAATACTAAAAGGTTGGAAAACATCTTTTACCCTTTCACACCTCAGTATGATGCCATCATGGCCCTATAGGTGTGCAATAGGATGTTTTGTAAAGGTAGGGTATGGAATTGGGAAAGAACATGTTAGGGAAAATATTTGAAACCACTTAAATGCATTTATAAACCTTCAAGTAGATGGTCTCCATCAAGATCACCCTAAAACTAGCTTCAATACACCCTCTCCAACATGAAAATCACTTGCATATATGTGGAATAGAGTAATCAAGAACATCAAATGATTGTTTTAGAAAGGTTGATGAACTTGTGACCACACTTAAAAATTCCAAAAGAATCTAAATATTTTTTAAAACTTATAATTGTTGGGACAACTATTATACCCTAATTATCACTACATAAACAAGTTAATCAATTCTATATAGGTGACTACAAGTGAAGCCAAGCATTAAGTTGACAATAGAGGAAGACAAGTTTGCAAGATAATCAAAGGATGACATGATGAAAAAAAAAACATGGAACAAGGTTTAAATATTAATTTTAGTCATGTGGGACATCCCTTTCCATTTACACAAAACCTCTGTAAAAGACTAATTTTTTGGAACAAGGTAGAAATCATTGTAACTTCACTCCTTCACTCCTCTTTCCAAACTAATCTAGTTGTATCATCAAATCAAATAAAAAAGAGAAAAAATCATTCAGGAGATTATATAAGTAATTAAACATACTATGGAACTAATCTTAACAAGGGAATTGTATGTACTTTCACAAACAAGAGCAAAACTTATAGGGTGCACAGATTAGCAAGCAGATTTGAAAGGTCAACTTCTTAGGAATGGTTTTTAAATATCAAACCACCATTATTATAAAATTAATCATAAAATTTAATTTAATTTATTGTATAATACACCCCTAAATATCATTTTTCCTTAAACCCCTTATGCTGATCATATAAAGTATAAACCTACAAGTCACTTTTGCTTGCCAAAAAATGTGAAAAAGATTAGAATGGTTTTAGTATTAAAATAAAAATTTTAGATAGTTAAAAACATTTATCTAAAAATTTTGAAGATAAAGGGGAATTTTATAGTCCTTTCCCATGTGGCACACTTCCCAAGGTCATACAAATGTCATTTCTTCTCCTTTCATTAGAAAACTACCTTTCCTTCTGTACAACTATAACTTTTTAGCTATATAAATTTATTAAGACTTAAATGGATACATTTGGCATGAAATAATATTTTTTAACCTTCACACTTCCAAATAAACCCATATAAATCATTAAATTCACTCTTTTTGACCTCAGAATGACCAAAAATGACTAAAAGGACTAAAATAACTAAAAACCAAGGCTAGTATAACATCAAATGACCTTGACATATAATACACCCCATTATAATAAATTAGACCCTATAAATATATATATATATTATATTTTTACCTAAGGGTGCCCCAATTTGACTTAAAAGTCAAATTTGGTCAACAAATTTGGTGATTTATAGGGGTAGTATGCTTGCTATACTAATGACCAGTAGCCTTATCCTTTCATGGTCAAATGGTTTAAATGATTTATTTAAGATAACTAGAAATAAATTTCCTAAAACTTACATAAAACAAGCACAACTCACCAAGAAAACACAAGACAAAGAAAGACACACAAGACTCACACATGTGCATAAGCACTTAGAGAAAAGAAAATAAGAACCACAAACTATGTAGAAAGAAAGAGGAGAACATTAGTATAAATGTTTGAGATATATCCCATTGAATGGAATATGAACCCATCTCTATTCAACTTTAAAATTTAGAAAGCATTGTGTTGCTTACATTGGTTGATAACATAAGGGCCACTCCACAAAGCATCAAACTATATGCGTCTTCCAAGTGTAACCCTATCTTCATCCCACTTTATAAAAATGTCTCCTTCTTAAAATATTATTGGCATGGCCTTATTATCAAATTATCTCTTTTTTTGATCTTGGTGAGCTCTAATAGTTTTCATATCTTGATCTCTTATCTCTTCAAGCTCCACCAACTCACACAACTTGACTTCCATGCTTTCATTCTCCATCAAATCCAGTTGATAATTGAAATCTAAGGCTGGTAACTCAATTAAAATAGGTTGTCTAGCTTCTCTCCCATAAATAAGTGTGTATGGTGAGTTTCCAATTGATCTATTTGGGGTAATCCTATTATCCCAATGAACTATCTTCAATTTGGAATGCCAAGTCCTTTGGTTCTCCTCCATTATCCTCTTTATGATCTTGATTAGATTTTTATTAGTGTACTTATCTAGTCCATTCTATTTTGGATAATATTTTTGGGAATTATTAAGATAGATGCCATGTTTTAAATCCCATTCACTTATTTTCATCCCAAGGAAATCTAATACAATATCTATAATTATTATTAAAGGAGCTCCAAAACTTGCCACTATGCCTTCATAGAAGTCTAGAACTGAAATTTCATTTGCTTCCTTGAGATAAATATCCTCCACCCATCTTGTAAATTAATCTATAAAAGTCAATACCTACTTGTGGTCATCACTATAAGGTGGGTTGATTAGGCCTATAAAACCCAAACCCCATTTCATAAAGAGTTGATCAACGTAAATTGGATGAAGAGGCAAGACAAAAAGATTTTATTTACCATCAAATAGAGTACACTTTTGACACTTCCTTACCTAATCATGGGTGTCTTTGAACAAACTAGGCCAAAAGTATCCATCCCTCATAATCCTAGGAATTATGGTTCTTGGAGCAAATATATCACCGGCTAGTCCATCATGAAACTAAAATAGTATTTCTAAATCTAATATTATTCAACACACCTTAATAACATACTAGATAATTTTTTCTTAAACAACACTCCATCAACAAGTACATATAGAATGGATGGCAATCTAAATTACCTTCTTCTAGCTCTATCTAGGCCTTATGGACACTCACCAGTTTGAAGAAAATGGATCATATCTTATGTCCAACTCTTCATTGATGAAGGTATAGTTGTCATAGGTTCATCATGGAGTGCTCAAATAACCTCCTTTTATTCTTTCAAATCTAAAACAAGATGCTCATATAACACCTTTCCTTTCACTATCTTGGTTGTCTTGATTTCTACATCATACTACATCACTTTTATGATCCAACTATCCCTTTTTCATTCAAGTCTCTGATCAAAAGGAAATCTTTGACACTAGGATGAAGTACCAATATTTGAATCTTGTTGTTAGATAACATATTCCTAAACTTTTTTAGACTTCTAACAAATTAAATTACTTGCTTCTCAACATAGGTGTATCTTACCTCATATCCTTCCAAACCTTCAATAAAAAATGCAATAGGTTGCTCTAATTCTTTTTCATTTGATTGAGTAAGCATGGTAGAGATTACTTCCTCATTTCCAAAGGTATAAAAGTTAAAATCCTTTGAGAAATTAGGACTTGAAATAGTTGGAGCTTGGGCAATGGCTTGTTTAATCTATTCAAAACTTTCCTTCCTTATTCTAGTCCAAGTGAACACTTCATCCTTCCTTAGAATATAGGTTAGAGGCTTGAATAAATTGGACAAATTAGGAATGAACCTCCTTAGTAAATTAATGTTCCCAAAGAATATTTGCAAACCTTTCTTGTGTTTGGGTAAAGCCAATGCCAAGATTGTACTCACCCTTTCAAGATCTATGGATAAGCCCTTCTTAGAGATAATGTGTCCTAAAATTTTTCCTTCATGGACATAAAACACACACTTATTTGGGTTAATAGAGATTCCAAACTATCTACATATCTCAAAATTATACCTTAGGTGATTCAAGTGATCCTTTACATCCTTTGAAAAAATTATGATATCATCAAGATACACCAACATAATGTCATTTATTAGTCTTTGAAAATCCATATCCATTACACGTTGAAATGTAGCTCTTTCATTAGACAATCCAAAAAGCATTTTACTATAAGCATATGCACCATATTTGGTATTAAAGTTTATCTTATATTGATCACTTTCCTTCACCAAAATATGATTATACCTAGACTATCCATGAAGGAGAGAAAACCTTTCACTACCGACCACAACTTGCAAAAATTTTTACATGAAATGAAGAGGATAATGGTCCTTAAAATAAACTCTATTCAAGTACCTAAAATCAACACACAACCTGATTTCCCCATTATTATTTCTAATAGGGACTAAGTTTGCCAACTAAGATGAATGCTTAATAGGAAAGATGATTTTGGACTCAATCGCCTTACTAAGCTCTTTCTTCACGAGAGGCTCAATCTTAGTATTGATTGACCTTTGTCTTTACTTGATAGTCTTAGCATTCTCATCTAAATTTGTGGTATGTTGAGCTAAATTTGGATCAAATCCCTTTAAGCCACTATATTCCTATTCAAAGGCATGACAAAACTCCTTGCATAACTCAATGAAAGCATGTTTCTCTTCACTAGTACATACCTTCCCAAGTGCAAGCAACTTATCCTTGAATATTTATACTTTTTCATAGTTTTCTTTTGTATTACACATTATTACCTTTTTTATTCAACTGGCCATCATCATTAAAGATACTCTCAAGTGTAACTAGGCCTTTAGAGTGCTTTTTTGACTTCAATTATACAATCTACCCTCCATATTATTGTAATATGGACTGATGCTTGGAAGAAAACTGAGCCTCCTCTTGTAGAAAAATGGATACTTGTTGGTCACTATTAAAAACTTTACAATTAGTGACATTATTAGGTATGGAGGGCCTTACAATCACCTTGAAATGTGGTTGGTTCCTACCTTCTCCTATCCCCTTTATAACATCAAATTGAGCTCTAATTGTTTCCAACCTATCAACATGTTTGTTGTCTTCTCTTGGGATAGATGTGATGTTGAAACATTGGAAATAATCCATAATATCCCACACTCTATGATTATATGATTTAAGCAAAGATTTCTTAGTCACATTTTGGCCTCTTACTTGATTTACAATCAACTCACTATCACCATACACTTGTAATTATTTCACACCTATTTTTCTATCCCATTCAAGACCATGAATAAGGGCATCATATTTTTACACATTACAAGTAAAAGAGAATTAAAATCTAAAGGTGGAATAGTACATTTCCTTGGAGGGAAAAACCAACATTGCTCCACCACCTACCCCAATCTTACTTCTTGATCCATCAAAGAAAATATGACATAAACCATCTATGTATTTACTTGGATTCATCAATTTTGGCATCAAAGAGTTATCTTCATTAATTCAATACACTCCAAGACTAGATTCCTTTATGAATTTGTAGGGATCATGCTCATAATGTTCATTTCCCCATTCATCAGCATACAAATCAGAAACTCCTTCAAGAGAAGATGTTGGAGATTGATCTATGTGAACTTCTACCTCATCAATAATGGCATAATTTACATTTACCACTTTAGGCATGTAAGGTTCTAAGTGATTTTGGTGGATTGGATCTGATTCAATCTTCACTTTAGTATCATACTCTATCCTAGAAACTATATAGGACCAATTGGTTACCAAGTATCCACCTATCTTAAATGTAAATTTGCATGACAAATAAAGAGCAAAGTATGGAGTTAAATCTTCCACAACCACATCATGAGGAATGGAAAAATTAGGGAAATCATGTAAAATTAAGTTCAAATCCTTGACTACTCCCAACTTCTTTGATAGTGATCCATCAAATTGTAAAAATCCTTTAGCCATTGGCTCATACTTGAGGCCTAGTTTATTCGCTATACACTTGGGCATAAATGAAGTACTAGTACCACTATATATGATGCAATTATGAAAAAATAAATCACTAATAATAAAATATATATAAAAATGAGGAGTCTTATCAATCTTCTTCACTTGTACATCAATGGGCTAAGTTTCATTTACCAAGACAATATTTTCATTCCCAGCTGATCCAACTTATTTACCAAGTCCTTACATTTCCTTTTGAAGCATATAATTTTATCTAGGTATTTTTATTAAATCCATTAATGAAATATTCATGTGAAACTTTTTCATCTGTTCCATAACATTTATAGAAGGATTTCTCACCTTGTAAGTCTCTTTAAAAGCACTAATACCTTATGGTGTAGCTTGTGGAGGAGTATGTGTTGGAGCAGGGCTTGCATTCTAAAAATTATAATTTTCCTACAATTTAGGTGATGATTTATACCCACCCACCATTGGAGATGATATAGGAGTCAAAATAGGTCCTTTATTATCCCCTTGTGTGTCTTCAACATCCCTCTTCTTAGACCTAGTGTTAGAAGCCACACTAGCATTCACATTACTTGCATTCCCCAAATGATTGATGGCACAAAACTCTCCCTCAAAATGATTTATGAGAGTAGAATCATATTGTGTTTATCCACTCTCCATTTGAATTTTAATTTTATTTTTAATTATAATATCAAAGATAAAAACTTGAGATGCTTGATTACCTTACATTGTCATGTCTTGACTATGTTGGAAACATTGACATTGATGTCAAAGGTCTAACATTGGTGATAAAGGCCCCATTGAATTTAATGGTGTTTTTTGTATTCATTTCTTGGGTAATGTGTGTGAATATTTATTTATATTAACTAATATATTTTTAGTTTCATATAATTCAAAACAGGGCCCAGTCATAAAGTAAAGACAAAAAAGGAATGGGATGCATTTTCCCATGAAGAGTCATCTTGAGGAATTCCAAGAGTCACAAAGTCAAGAGAAAATAGGGTATGGTATATTTTTCCATGGAGAGTCACCTTAAGAAATTCAAACGGTTACCAAGATAAAGATAAAAGAGGAAAGGATGCATTTGTTTATGAAGGATCACCATGTATCTTTTCAAATGCAAGGATACAAAGGGTCATGCAAGTTTGGCACCATTTTCCATGAGGATTGAAGGGTCACAAAGGGTGAATGCCAAAGGTAATTTGGAAAGATATAAATAAAGGGTTGACAAGCCATTTGTGATATTCAAGAGAGTGAATGGTTTTGTAAATGTTTCATATAAGAAAAGAGGAGGAAAAATAAATAAATATTGTAGATTTCTATCATTTGTTGAGTATGCAACATTGAGAGATAGTTATGTTTTATACATAAGAGGGGTTGGTGTTCCTATGGGTTGGTGCTCACAAATATTTGTAAGGGTTTGGTGCTCCTATGGGTTGGTACTCACAAATATTTGTTATGTTGGTACTCGGTAAAGGGTTTGGTGCTCTTGCAAGTTGGTGCTTGAAAACTTCCTAATTCGATTTGGTGCTCATTCATATACTTGAGATTGTTCTTCATTGTTTTTCCCACTTTAGGTTTCCACATAAAAATATATTCTCTCTCTCTCTCTCTCTCTCTCTCTCTCTCTCTCTCTCTCTCTCTCTCTCTCTCTCTCTCTCTCTCTCTCTCTCTCTCTCTCTCTCTCTCTCTCTCATGGTGCATGTTATTGTTTCAATTTTATTACATATCTTGAATGTGTGATTAAGTGGATTAAAGAAAAGAAATCAGATTAAGTAAAAGATATATAATATAATGATTCACCCCACTCAATATATTTTATTCTTAATAATTGGTATCAGAGTAGGTTCCTTTTTAAAAAGTTTTATAGCTTGAAGTTAGATCAGGGAAAGCATGATGGATGGATCACATGAAGGTTTTTCTAGAAATAAGGAAACCTTTTTTTATGGGACAAATTATAATTTTTGGAGCATAAGGATGAGGACTGATTTGATTGCCCTTGGATTCAACATTTGGCAAGTATTAGTGGAGGAAGAAGAGACACAGACACTTTTAACTACTTTGGTAGAAAATAAGGCAAGTGAAAATAATGATAAACTTTAAATGTTATTTTATGTAGTTTATGTGAATCAAAATTTATTAAAGTTATGCAATGTAAATATAATCATGAAACTTGGGTAAAGCTTGAGAATATTTACAAAGGTGATGGAAAGGTTCAACAAGCTAAGCTTCAGAGTTATAAAAGATAGTTTGAGAGTTTGAAGATGGAAGAGGAAGAAAATATTGTAAGTTACTATTTTCATGTTGATTAAATAGTTAATCAGATTCAAGGTCATGGAGAAAAATTAAAAGAATCAATCATGGTATAGAAAGTTTTGAGATCTCTACGATTGAGATATGATGCAAAAGTTTTAAAAATTGAAGAGATGAAGAATTTATCTAAGCTAAAGATGGATGAGCTACATGGTATTATTATGGCATATGAGATACAAACCAAACAAGAGAAACCCTCAAAGAGAGAATAAAATTTCAAGACATCAAAGAAAGAGAAGGCTAACATTCAAGAATCAAGTGAAAATTCTAGAAATGATGAAGATGACAATAGATATTTATTAATTTTCAAGCCAAAAAAGGGCACATGTAAATATTAAAAAATTACCTTTTAAATGTTTTAATTGTGGAAAGATTAGACATTGTGTAGCTAAGTGCCTAGATAAGGGTAATGGTGACAATAAAGAAGGAAATTTTAAATATAAGAAGAATTTCAAAGGAAAATTAAGGAATGATTCAAGAAGAAGAGTTTGTATTCTAAAGATCCTAGCTCAGCTGAAGATATTAGAGTCAGTGATTCAAAAGAAGAAAATATTATATTCATGGCCATACATGAAGATGCCTTTGCAAGTAAAAGTACAAATGATCAAGAAGAAGAATAAAATGAAGCTAAAGTGAATCTAGAAGGACAACTCATTTTTTCTTTAGAAGAGTTAAAATCTCTTGAGAAGAAGAATTGAATATTGAAGCTCCAGATCAAAAAAAATGAAAAGGAGTCAAAGGAAATAATTGAAGATCTACAAACACATTTTGAAGAAGCCAAGAAAAATATAAAAGATCTAACGACATAGTTTTAAAAGTTAGTGAATAATGTGAAAGGTATGTTATTAAAATTACTTCTTTAAAAGCATAACTTATGAAAATAAATAAAACAATCAATGATAGAGCAATCAATGATTAAAAGTTTGAGAATAACACTAATATGTTGAATAAAATATTAAAAAGTCAAAGATGAATGTCAGATAAGATAGGTATCAAATTTAAAAAAGAGAAAGGGGAGGCCACTAATTTCACAAATAAGGTTAACATAGTCAAAATAAAGAGCTATGTTTAAGCTCATACAAAAGAAAAAATAAAAAGAGAAGAAGTTAAGAATACATAAGACATCTCAAACAAAAAAAGCTAAAAGGGACAGAGCTACAAATGGTAATTAGGTTAGAGATACACAAATATGTCCTATTTTTATAATTACTATTTTTATTATAATGGATATGTTCATAAGAAAATAGAATGTCAAAAAAGGGCTAATAATTTCATATATAAGGAGAGGGAAACTCATGCAGAGTCAAAAAGAAGCCATAACTCTTTTGCTCCTCTATTAGGCTTTAATGAAGAGGCCATAATATTTTACAAGTGAAACAACTTTGAACATATAACCTAGTACTATAGAAGTGTGTTTGAGTCATTCAAGAAAGACTACAGTTTCAAAGCTCCATTCATCAAGAACAAAGTTTAGATATGTTCATGGTAGAAGAAACAACTTGAAAAATCTATGTTGGTATAGACAACTTTGCATGCAAGAAATGAAGAAAATCCATGGTTCATTGATAGTGGATGTTCGAGACACATGATAAGAGACAAGAGAAATTTCATAGCCTTGAAGAAGATCAATGGTGGCATAGTGAAATTTAGAGATAATACTCCTGCTAAAATTGTCAAAAATGGTACATTAAGTTTGAATAAAGGTAGAACTAAAATTGAAAATGTTTTGTACGTAAAAGTTCATAAGCATAATATTTTGAGTGTAATTAAAGTGTGTGATTAGGGTCACACACTAAGGTTTTATGTAGAAGGTTGTAAAATTAGGAGAAAAGATTCAGATGTGTTGGTTGTATATGTTTAAAGAATAGGCAATAATTTATATGTGTTATCAAACATCGAAGGTTAAAGACGTTATTTGAGTCAGAATGAAGAAAGTTGTCTATGGCACAGGAGAATGGGACACATAAAATTTGGCAATCTTTTCAACATTAGCAAGAAACAAACAATCAAAAATCTTCTAAAGATTAAAAAGCCATCCAACATGCCTTTAATCCTTGTCAGTATGGGAAGAAGGCTAGAAGGTGGTTCGAAAAAAAATAATACTTGACCACTCGGATGTTAGAGTTTGTTCACACTAATTTGTGTGGACTTATGATAACTTAAAGTACTCAAAGTGAGAACTATTTCATGTTGCTTATTTATGATTTTTCATGCATGACTTGGGTAATGTTTTTAAATAAAAAATCAAAAGCTTTCAGACATTTCAAAGCATTTAAAGCATTAGTTGAAAGTTAAACCAATTTGATGATTAAGTGCCTAAGATCATATCAAAGAGAAAAATTCATGCTAGATTAGTTTATTGAGTTTTGTGAAGACCATGGAATAAAGAGACATTATCCAGCAGTCATAACTCCACAACAAACTGGAGTAGTCAAATGGAGAAATAAAATAGTTCAAGATAGGGAGAGGACAATACTAAATGAATCCAAGATACTAGATAAATATTGGAGAGAGCTAGTTAGTAAAATAGTACATATTGAAAACAAAGCATTATTGAGAGTCAATAGTGATAAAAGTCTTTATGAGCTATGGAAAGACAAATCAGCTATAGTTGATTATTTTAGATTTTTTGATAGCAGATGCTTCACAAAGTGAATCGATGAAAAATTAGGTAAATAGTTGAAAGTGCAAATGTCAAGATAGAAGAAGATGGAGCACAAAGAATCAGTGATCCAATGGACATTTTTTAAATCATTGAAGAGGAAGATTTTGAAGAATCAGATAAATATGAGAAGAAATAGAAAAAGGACACCAAAACCTCATACAAATATGTCTAAATAAATCATAATGAAAGTGATATCATCAAGGACATAAATGAAAGAATTCACACCAAAAAAATGATGGTAAGTGACTCTAAGCAAGTTAATTTCTCTTTGTTATCTGAAATTTAGCCTAGAACTTTTTTAGAAGCTAGACATGATAAACATTGGATTAATGAAATGGATAAAGAATTAAATTAATATAAAATAATGATACTTGGGAATTAGTACCTAGACAAAAGGATCAGAATGTGATAAGAACAAAATGGGTTTCCACAAATAACTTGAATGAAAATGGAGAAGTGACTAGGAAGAAAGCAATATTAGTATGTAAAGAATATGTTCAGATTGAGGGAATATATTTTGAAGAAAATTTTGCACCAGTGGCAAGGCTAGAGGCTATTAGAATGTTTCTTCCATATGTAGTGTTTAAAAATTTCAAAGTGTTTCAGATGGATGTCAAATTTGCCTTCCTAATGGGAATCCAGAATAAGTGGTCTACATTGAATAGCCTGAGGGATTTATTCTCTCAAATGTTAGTAGCCATGTATGTAGATTTAAGAAAGCACTGTATGGATTGAAATAAGCTCCTAGAGCTTGGTATGCAAGACTTGATAAATACCTACAAGATCAAGGTTTCAAAAGAGGATTTGCTGACAATAATCTCTACATCAAAATAGAAGGTGAGCATTAATTGATTGATGTGGTATATGTTGATGACATCATTTTTCGAGGAAACATTGAAAATATAACAATTTTTGTTTATAATATGCAAAAAATAATTTGAGATGTCAATGCTTAGAGAATTGTCATTTTTCTTAAGATTGCAAATATTTCAATTAGATAAAGGAATTTTCATATCTCAAAGTAAATATGCCAAGGAAATGTTGAAGAAATTTGGTTTTGAAGATTGTGATCAAGTTGGCACACCAATGAGTATAAGAAATAAGGTGAGCAAATATGAAGATTCACCTATTATAGATCAATCTCTATATAGATCTATGATTGGTAGCCTTTTATATTTGACAACATCGAGGCTAGACATCATGCATATAGTAGGTATGGTTGCAAGATATCAGTCAGCTCTAAAATATAGCCATGTTTAGTTGGTGAAGATAATATTTAGATATATCGAGGGGACATTAGATCATGGATTGTGGTATCCCATAGGCAAATATTTCACTTTAGTTGCTTATACAGATTCAGATTGGGTAGGTTTCTTAGATGACAGATAGAGTACACGTGGAGGAGCTTTCATCCTCGATGATAGCTTAGTATCATGGCTAATTAAGAAGCAAAACCAAGTATCACTTTATATAGCTGAAGTGAAATATATTGTAGTAGTATTGTGTTATACTCAAGTGCTTTAGATGAAGCAAATTTTGGAAGATATCAAGGTAAAATATGATAAACCTATTTCTATTTTTGTGACAAGACAAGTGACACTAATATTTTGAAGAATCTAGTGATGCATTCAAGAACAAAACATATTCCCATCAAATATAAATTCTTGAGAGAGTAGGTTGCAGATCAACAGGTTGAGATGGAATTTATCAGTACTATAGAGTAGATTGTAGATATTCTCACAAAGGCACTACCAAAAGACATATTTGAGTATCTACAAGATAAGTTAGGAGTAGTTTATTTTACTTCCTACCATTAAGGATCAACATCAATTAAGGGGGAGCTAAGTTTTAGCTCCAAGATAGGCCCTTTTCTATTTATGTCAAAGGGGGAGAAGAACATAAATAGGTATAGGTACAAGTGCAGAAACATGTGTAGAAAAAGGTACAGGTAATAGGTATAGGTTGCTATAGTAAGGGGGAGTTACTATATGTTATTTAGATGGCAGTATGTGTAGGTTGACATGTACAGTATAGGTTTTAGGATGTAGTAGTTTCATTTTAAGGTTTCCATCAATGATAAATAGGGAGATTGTTGGAAATATTGTCATTGATGTCAAAGGTCTATCATTGGTGATAAAGATCCCATTACATTTAATGGTGTTTTTAATATTCATTTCTTGGCTAATGTGTGTTAATATTTATTTAATATTAATGAATATATTTTTGTTTGCATATAAGTCAAAAGATGGCCCATGGAGAAGTCAAAGAGTCACAGCGTAAAGAAAAAAGAGGAATGGGTTGCATTTTCCCATGAATCTTGAAGAATTCCAAGAGTCACCAAGTGAAGACAAAAGAGGGTATGGCACATTTTTCCATGAAGATTCACGTTAATGAATTAGGAAGGTCACCAAGATAAAGATAAAAGAGGAAATGATGCATTTACTTATGAAGGGTTACCGTGTGATGTTTTAAATGCAAGGATACGAAGGCTTTTACCCGAAATATCATCTATTTTCATACCATGTTAGACTGTTGGGCTTGAAAAGTTGATCACCTCATTTGGACCCTACTCTATTCAAAGATTGTCATCTTATATTAACCTTAGCAATGATGAATTTTTTCTCCTTTATTGTTGAGTAGATCAGTGTTTTATCTTTGGTCCGCTTTGTATGGTGACTCGACACTTCTCACAGGGAAGAAGACAAATCCAAATAGAAGCCCATGGTTTTGTTTTAACCCACTATTCTCTTTAAAACTATAAATTTAGGTGGTTTTTATTATTTTGTCTTTTACCTATTTTGATTTAGGTATTTATGGTCTTGTTATGGTTAGGTAGTCTTAGTTTTAGGCATTACGGTCTTTGTCATAGTTATTAAGTTTTATTTTGTTATTTAAATTTTTTTTAATAATTTTTTATTACTTTCATAGTAATATTAGGTATATTAAGTTTTGGTGTTAGTCTTAATAAATATAATTGTATTATTATATTTTAGTTTAAGGTTTTGTTTTATTTATATCTCTTGTGCTTTTGTTTTTGGTGAGTAATTTTAAAAATTTAATTGTGTAAGAAAAGTAATATTTTATTACTTTTCCATTTTTATTATTTAGACATTATAAGTTTAGAGTTAGTATTTTTTAAGTTATGATCAAAATTATTTTAGTGTCTGTGTTTATATTTGAAATTTATAGTTGTGAGTCATCTTTTAATTTTGTCACATCTTTATTTTATGTCAAAAAATAAAAGAGTCAAAGTTATTATAAGAGACTATTTTATGTTTAGAGTCACATCATATCATCATCTTATTAAAATAAATATCATCTATTTATTTTACTACAATATTAGTTTTTTTCATACTATGTTAAACTTTTGGGCTTGAAAAGTAGATCACCTCATTTAGACCCTACTTTATTGAAAGATTGTCATCCTATATTAACCTTAGCAATGCTGAATTTTTTCTCCTTTATTGGTGAGTAGATCCGTGTTTTATCTTTGGTCCACTTTGTATGGTGACTCGACATCTCTCACATGGAAGAAGGCAAATCCAAATAGAAACCCATGGTTTTGTTTTAAAACATTGTTCTCTTTAAAACTATAAATTTAGGTGGTTTTTATTATTCTGTCTTTTACCTATTTTGATTTAGGTTTTAGGGTCTTCTTACTGTTAGGAAGTCATAGTTTTAGGCATTATAGTCTATGTCATAGTTATTAAGTTTTATTATGTTATTTAATTTTTTTTGTAATAATATTTTATTATTTTCATAGTAATATTAGGTATATTCAGTTGTGGTTTTAGTCTTTATGAATATAATTGTATTATTATATTTTAGTTTAAGGTTTTGTTTTATTTATAATTCATGTGCTTTTTTTTTTGTGAGTAATTTTTAAAATTTGATTGTGTAAGAAAAGTAATATTTTATTACTTTTTCATTTTTATTATTTAGACATTATAAGTTTAGAGTTAGTATTTTTTAAGTTATGGTCAAAATTATTTTAGTGTGTTTTTTTATATTTTAAATTTATAGTTATGAGTCATCTTTTAATTTTGTCACATCTTTATTTTATGTCAAAAAATAAAAGAGTCAAAGTTATTATAAGATTCCATTTTATGTTTTAAGTCACATCATATCATCATCTTATTTTAGTACGTGTTATTGTTCTTAAGTAACAAAGCTTAAAATAAGCCTCGAGATTTTAAAAAATAAAAATAAATCCTATGTTCAAAAGATATTTTAAAATATTTTCCTCTCCAAAGTAATTTTTTGCAAATTATGTATCGGATGCATTTTTTGGGTGAACCCAACATCGACATGTCAATCTTGTGGGAGGTAATATGGTATTTAGTGTCTATGATTCCTCTTATCATATGTCCTGTAAGGGAGAGAATGTTGAGAATTTAGAATTCCCATGGTAATTAGTTTTTACTATGTGGTAAATAACTATTTACTATTAGTTTTTACTTACCGTATAGTTAATATGGTAAAGTTATTATTGGGCAAAATATTTTTCTAGTTAGATATATTGTTAATAGATAATAATATATTGCTAATTTTTACTAGTTATTTGGTTAATAGGTTGAGATTTTTTAGGGATCGGTGCATCTCCAATTATAGGATATATGTCTCCTATATATTTGTATGAAGTTAGATTAATAAAACATGTTGGTTGATTGACTGATTGAATTATGTGTATGAACCTTTAGCTCTAGACTAATAAGAGTTATTTTTAAGATTATAAATGGTTTTACCTTAACTATTATAATTGATTTAGATGCAACTAATTATTTTATATCTCCCTTTGCTACTAAACAATGTAAAATTGAACCTATATTGTTAAGAAAAGGTTATGAGGTTGAGCTCAGTACTGACAAATGGGCACCTATTCTTGAATGATTGGAAGAAGCTAAAAATTATCTTGGCATCTTCAAGACCAAGGTAAATTTGTTCATAACACATTTTAGATCTTATGATCTCATTTTTAGAATGGATTCACTTTAAGAACACCAAGCCATGCTTGATTGCATTGAAAAAAAAGTGTAGTGAATTAATGACCTTGAGAAACTTGTATAAATAAAAGGTATTCAAGGGCCTAAAAGGTAAAAGACACTTTTAGTGTTGTAGCTAAAAATGGCTGTTAGAAAGTGCTACAAAATTTACACAATCTAACTGCAATAATTACCCAAAAAAAGGAATTAGTTCACACAAATTTTCCTATTTTGAATGAATGCATGGATGTCTTCCCTAAAAAGCTACCTAGATTACCACCTAAGTGTGAGTTTTATTTTTCAATTGATATAATGCCCAAATCTACCCTTCATCTAAGGCTCCATAATATTTGACAAAAAAATTATTGAAGAGAGAAACAAATATATTCCTCTGAGTAGTTTTTGATTTTGTGAAGAAGAATCCATTCCACCATATTTACCTGAATCAAATTGAAGCTCATCCATTTTTTAATATTTAATGAGATATTTATTTTGGTCGAAGGTGTAAAAACATATTTTCACTATCATCTACACCATTAAACTACAACCCATTCAATAACAAATTCAAAATAAACACTTCAAATTTAACACCTCTCCAAAAGTTTCAAATAAATCATTCTAAAATATCTCAATTACTAAATCAATATTTTATAAACATTTTTATCTCTTTTTAAAATATTAAACATAAAAAAATAAATGAAAAGATCCACATCCGTTGCGGTTTTTGCCTCCAAATATTAATATTTAATATTCAACCAGAAGTCCAAGACACTTTCATCAAAAATAGCCATTCAATAGTAAGTACTTACCTATAAGGACCCATCTACTCTTATCTACAACAAACTAGTGAAAAAAAGAAGGAAAATGTGGGGCCTTACTAAATGTAGAGCATAAATGAAGATAGAGTAGGAAAGGGACTTACATGTTAAACTACACTAACTCCTCCATTGTCCCTATGTTAAGTAGGAAAGGTTTGGTTAATAAATTTTTTCCTTTGCCAATTAACCTATTGTTAATGGCTTAAACAATAACATTTGAGTGTTTCTCATTTAAAATTAAATACATTTGAGTGTTTCTCTATGCACTAATGACTAGTTAGGGTATAATCATTGATTCAATACATAATTTATTGAATATTGTGTAATTAAGATGACAATAGTATTTTTTAAATTTTAATATAGGTGTAAATATTGGTTATAATTAAATGAATCTTCTATTGAAACACTCCATTTATTTTATACTTGATTGTACTAGTTGGTTTGGCTTTGAGAACATCAAAGACATGATTATGCTTGAAAAATTACACTTCATGGAATTTTGGAAGCTAAATAATCTATAATAAATCATAACCATTACTAGTAGTTTACGGCAAATTGGTACTCTCTAAAGTATGGGGGAGAAGGTGACTCTTAAATGGTTACAAACATATATTTTTTGAATAATGTGCATTTCAAGAGGTAAGATATGCAAGTTAATTATAGATGATAGTAGTTTTGAAAATATGGTTTCAATTCCTTGTATAAATTAACTTAGTGAGTATAGTGAATGTGTAATATAAATTACACTTTCTAAGTACCATACAAAAATCCATGCTAATTTCTTCTTCCAATAGATTTCACACTCCTATACTTTGCCTCTTCGAATAGGGCATTATTACATAGAGAGAGTATAATTTTATATTGGATTTTTTTTAAATATTTAATCAAATAAAAATATAACAGCCCAAAAAAAATCCAACCTTTATAATAAAGTTCAACATGCAATATTTAGCATCGAAAATTCCATGAAGTTTAGTTTTTGAAGCATAATCATGTCTTTGATGTTCTGAAAGCCAAACCAATTACTACAATCAAGTATAAAATAAATGGAGTGTTTCAATAGAAGATTCATTGAATTATAACCAATATTTACACCTATATTAAAAGTAAAAAAATACTATTGTCATCTTAATTACACAATATTCAATAAATTATGTATTAAATGAATGATTATACCCTAACTAGTCATTAATGCATAGAAACACTCAAATGTATATAATTTTAAATGAGAAACACTCAAATGTTATTGTTTAAACCACTATCAATAGGTTAATTGGCAAAAGGAAAACAATTATTAACCAAACCTTTCCTACTTAACATAGCAACAATGGAGGAGTTAGTATAGTTTAACATGCAAGTCCCTTTCCTACTCTATCTTAGTTTATGCTCTACATTTAGTAAGGCCTCACATTTGGCTTTTTATGCTCTAGATTTAGCAAGGCCCCACATTTTCCTTCTTTTTTTGCACTAGTTTGTGGTAGATAAGAGTAGATGGGTCCTTATAGGTAAGTACTTACTATTGGATGGCTATTTTTGATGAAAGTGTCTTGGACTTTTAGTTGCATATTAAATATTAATATTTGGAGGCAACAACCACAATAGATGTGCATTGTTTCATTGACTTTGTTATGTTTAATATTTTTAAAAGAGAAAAAAATGTTTATAAAATATTTATTTAGTAATTGAGATATTTTATAAATATTTATTTGAAAATTTTGGAGAGGTGTTAAATTTGATGTGTTTATTTTGAATTTGTTATTGAATGGGTTGTAGTTTAATGGTGTAGATGATAGTGAAAATATGTTTTTACACCATCTACCAAAATAAATATCTCATTAAATATTAAAAAATGGATGAGGTTTGATTTGATTCGGGTAAATATGGTGGAATGGATAATTTTTCACAAAATCAAAAATTACTCAGAGGAATATATTTGTTTCTCTCTTCAATAATTTTTTGTCAAATATTATGGAGCCTTAGATGAAGGGTAGATTTGGGCATTATATCAATTGAAAAATAAAACTCACACTTAGGTGATAATCTAGGTAGCTTTTTTGGGAAGACATCCATGCATTTATTCAAAATAGTAAAATTTATGTGAACTAATTCCTTTTTTTGGGTAATTATTGCAGTTAGATTGTGTAAATCTTGTAGCACTTTCTAACAACCCATTTTAGCTACAACACTAAAAGTGTCTTTTACCTTTTAGGTCCTTGAATACCTTTTATTTAAACAAGTTTCTCAAGCTCATTAATTCACTGCATTTTTTTGTCAATGCAATCGAGCATGGCTTGTTGTTCTTATAGTGAATCCATTCTAAAAATGAGATCATAAGATCTAAAACGTGTTGTTAACAAATTTACCTTGGTCTTGAAGATGCTAAGATCATTTTTAACTTCTTCCAAGCATTCAAGAATAGGTGCCAATTTGTCAGTACTGAGCTCAACCTCATAACCTTTTCTTAAAAATATAAGTTCAATTTTACATTGTTTAGTAGCAAAAGGAGATATAAAATAATCATTTGCATCTGAATCAATTATAACAATTAACGGAAAACCATTTATAATATTAAAAATAACTCTTATTAGGCTAGAGCTAAAGGTTCATACACATAATTTAATTAGTCAATCAACCAACATGTTTTATTAATCAAACTTCATAAAAATATATAGGAGACTTATATTCTATAATTGGAGACGCATCGATCCCTAAAGAATCCCAACTGATTAACCAAATAACTAATAAAAATAAGCAATATATTATTTTCTATTAACAATATATCTAACTAGAAAAATATTTTGCCCAATAATAACTTTATTCATATTGACTATACGGTAACTAAAAACTAATACTAAATAGTTATTTACCACATAGTAAAAACTAATTACCATCATAATTCTAAATTCTCAACATCATCTCCCTTACATGACATATGGGAAGAGGAATCATAGACACTAAATACTATATTACCTCCCACAAGATTGACATGTCAATGTTGGGTTCACCCAAAATTGCATCCGATACATAATTTGCAAAAATTACTTTGGAGAGGAAAATATTTCAAAATATCTTTTGAACATAGGCTTTATTTTAAAAACATACTTCTCAATGCTTACTTGAAGCTTTGTGACTCAATAACAATAACACGTACTAAAATAAGATGATGATATTATGTGACTCTAAACATAAAATGGACTCTTATAATAACTTTGACTCTTTTAATTTTTGACATAAAATAAAGATGTGACAAAATTAAAAGATGACTCACAACTATAAATTTCAAATATAAACACACACTAAAATAATTTTGACCATAACTTAAAAAATACTAACTCTAAACTTATAATGTCTAAATAATAAAAATGGAAAAGTAATAAAATATTACTTTTCTTACACAATCAAAATTTTAAAATTACTCACCAAAAAAAAAGCACATGATTTATAAATAAAACAAAACCTTAAACTTAAATATAATAATACAATTATATTCATAAAGACTAACACCACAACTTAATATACCTAATATTACTATGAAAATAATAAAATATTATTAAAAAACTTTAAATAACAAAATAAAACTTAATAACTATGACATAGACCATAATGCCTAAAACAAAGACTACCTAACCATAACAAGACCCTAAATACCTAAATCTAAATAGGTAAAAGACACAATAATAAAAACCACCTAAGTTTATAGTTTTAAGGAGAACAGTGTGTTAAAACAAAACCATGGGTTTCTATTTGGATTTGTCTTCTTCCCTGTGAGAGATGTCGAGTCACCATACAAAGTGGACCAAATATAAAACACTGATCTACTCACCAATAAAGGAGAAAAAATTAATCATTGCTAAGGTTAGTATAGGATGGCAATCTTTCAATAGAGTAGGGTCTAAATGAGGTGATCTACTTTTCAAGCCCAAAAGTTTAACATAGTATGAAAATAGTTGATATTGTAGTAAAATAAATAATCGTTTAAAACTATCATATGTAGAGAATCAATGCCATAGAGTTAGAGAGGATTGACCAATATAGATGGGGAGATAAGATTAGGTCTCACTACCAAGTCACCAAGATAACTAGCAACGATCAAGATCTGAGTTGGATTTCAACACTATGTCGAGTGTCCTCCAATTCAAAAAACAAAAAAAAAACTTATGTAAAAAATAATATGTATGGAGAAATCAATAATATACCCTTTATATATAAATATATAAATTTTTTGTTTTCCAAACTTTTTATTTTGATTTTACAAATGCACATAGTGAATAGTAATGGGTAGATAAACTATAAAAATAATGGAAAGGATGTAGATTGAGAATCATGCAAATGAATGGTGAATGTCATATATTTATAAGTTGTCTGCATTACTAAACTATTGACAAGATGTAAGAAAGGGTGAATAAATATATGAAGAGCAATTGCATGTGGTCTGCACTACAACTCTATTCAAAAATAATTTTTGTTTAAAATCATAGGTGAATGAAATTTATAGAGAGGTCCCATTAGGTTGCCTTATTTTATATTAGATATTGAAAATAATCCTTACCAAGCTAGAGCTGAAGGCTCATACACAATCCAATCGGTCAATCAACTAACATGTTTTATTAATCAAACTTCATACAAATATATAAGAGACATATATCCTATATTAGGGATGCTCCAATCCCTAAAAAATATCAACCTATTATCTAAATAACTAATAATAATACGATATATATTATTTTCTATTAATAACATATCTAAATAACAAACTATTTTTCCCTATAATAAATTTATCGTATTAACCATATTAAGGAGCAAGGCCGTGGAGGGTTGAGGGAAGAGGGAGCACAGCCGTGGAAATAGCCATGCTAAAACCCTTACCTTTGCGGCTGTGGACTTAGGTGACCAGATCCCAAATGCAAAGGGATCCTTGGTGCTGAGCGCAGCACGGATATGTGAATCCATTATTGCGTGCCTCTTTATTTTGCTTCGATATACAAAGAAAATAGTGATCAAAAGGGGGAAATTTTGTTTCCCTTTGTTTGGAATGTCTAAAACCTGTGCATGGAGAGGATTTGGCAGTTGAGATAACAGACCAGCATGCACGGTAAGTGTTTGGCCACGAGGAGTGACGGTAGTTGTTGTGATGATAGCAGATCGGGTGGGGCTCTGTTTCCACTAAAACCCTAGGTTCAAAATTTGAAGATGATGTATTTTAGGGTGGGAGACCAATTCTGGTTACTTGTCATTGCCTTCTATCTGAGGGGTCATGGCTCATGCAGATGTGCTTCTAGACGTCTTTGATGAAATTTTGATTGCCACATCGGTGAATCCTCTGGGTTTAGCAGAGGGAGAGAAAGGGAAGGGGATCGGGTGGATGGTTAGGGCGATGGTGGTGCTAGTTCTGGGGTTTGTCTCATTATTTGTTTGGTTGGGGTTTGGATGGGGGGCTAGTGTTTGCGTGGATCCCTCAAACCCTTCCTCGTGTATATGTGGTTTTGTAATGTGAGATCTTTTTTGCATGGTATATTTTTAAGGTTACAGGTTCTTGTAAAACCTGGTTACTTGTTTCAGGTCGTAGAGCCTGGTTTTTATTTTTTAGGTTTCAGGTCCTTGTAAAACTTGTAGAGCTTTTATTGGTTTATTTTTTTGATTTCAAGTCCCTGTAAAACCTAGTTTAGTTACTATTTTTTAGTGAGTTTGCCTTTTCTAGCAGTTTATAATGCTTTATCTTTCATGATCTGTAAAGGGTTTCGGGGCCCCTTCAAAACCTATTTTTACCTTAATCTAAACATAGAAACTAACACTAAATAATTATTTACCACATAGTAAAAATTAATTACTATGTGAACTTTAAATTTACAATGTATAGTACCCAATCAAGGTAGCCTGCAAGTTAGTATTATGATTATCAACAACAATGTATACCCTGTGATTGGTTGATTGGCCCAATTTCAGCTTGGGATAGACCTTTTTATAGTGGTTGTCACCACATTCCTAGAAAATAATATGCCTAGATGGAACTATCAAAATAATATTAGCACTCATGGCTGGTCCACACAAATTACTTTGATGAGGTTCCTTCATAGAGGAAATTGGTTCAGATGAACCCTGAGTGTTGAATTTTTTCTTTTGATTAGAAAACATGTTAAAATTCTTATTAGTACTAAAAAATCTATAATTATAGTCTAATTTTTTGAAAATTTTATTCATGGGAGAAAGAATTTTGGATTTAGATTGATTCTTATTTTATTTGAATTCTTACCTTGCATTTTACTGAGACTTATCTTTTTATGCATCCCTATATGTTGATTCAATAACTACTACCAAGGTTCTTAGGTTTGTCGTATTCATGTCAAAAATCAATATCTCCTTGAACCCATGATTGAATTTAGTGATATTGGTTTTATCATCATTAATGTATTCCCATGATGTAATATATTTAGAAACTTATTCTCATACTCAACAACATACATGTTTTTCTACTTTAGCAGCTAAAAATCAATGATTTTCTACTCTTTATAATTAACATATAGATATCTTCTCCGAAACTGTCTTAAAAAATGACTAGGTTAGGTTCATTGGCTAAAATCCTTTAATAACATACAGGTGATTCCACCACAATGCTTCAAGTTCAACTAGATGATAAGATGCCACCCTTGGTTTTATATTTTATGGCATGTTGTGTAGGTTAAAATATTTTTGCAAGTGTACCAACTATACATCAACTATGTCACCTGATTCCTCACCAAAAAAGGTGAGTGGGGGAAGTTTTTAAAGCTCTTTTATAATTGAGTCAACCATAGTCAAAGTTATTTATTGGATTATAGGACCTTCTACTTGTCCCATTTTCAATCTGGGTACTTCCTCTTGGGATAATCCTTCAATATTATTTAGCTTTTATTCTTGGTTGTCAATCTTTCCTTACAAAATGTTTGAGGCTATCAAAATTCCACTAAATATTTCCTTATGCTTTTTGGTTGGATTCCCACCAACTGCATCAATATTAAAAACCTTGATGTTACTGTCAGCATTATTTACAAGCAAATCTTCTTAGTTTTGAATCAGGATGCAACCATGACAACACTTACCTCATCCTCTACCTGTACCTCTAATTGAATTAACATTGTATAGGTTATTATGGATGTTCTCACCACTCAATAACATTCTAAAAATCTTTAGAATTTAAGAATTAATAACTCAGTAGATTACAAATTTAAAAATGTTCATTCCCAAAGTTCCTTAGAGTCGTACCCAATGCCTCACTAAATAAAGTGATACCTATTTATCATACTTGCATACATGTAACTAGAACTAAATGAGCTGATTTGAGGTAATTAGCTACGGGTAATTATTCACAAAGGGTGCTATGGGGAAGCAAGTTGCCTTAACGGTGTTTGTGGGGTTTGGGGTATATCAATATACACATACATAAATAGGTTTTAAGTGCCATATATGGCACTTATTCTTGTATATAAGACTGTTTATAGGTTCTTATACCTCACTCTCCTCAGTGGGTTTTAGTTCCACTCTAAGATGATTAAATAGTTAAATTTAGTCTAACCAAAAAGGATAACTCTGATATCCTATGTTATCATTTTGGTTAAATATGTCTTTAAAATGATTACATGATATAATATTATACTAATTGATAACTAGGTATGAATTATGAATACAAATCATAAGTAGAAACCAACAACCAATTTAAACACACATGCAAAGATTATACTAAATTTACATAAGTGTACAACATAATTTATCATGGCATAAAAGAAAGAACAATCAAGAACATAATGAAAACCAAAGCATCATAGGAAAATTTATTCAAGTGATACTATCCAAGGTTGTTAACTACCTCACAACCTAAAGGTCCTTTCACCCTTGCCAACATATCATTTTTAAGTTCACACAACACAAAATTAATAAGAATGAATGTCATTATCTATTTAAATTAACAATGATATAATTATGATCAACTTTATTATTCATCAGATAAGATTCATCGATAGCCTCTATTAGAATCTATGTTAACAATATTATATTGATAATAGATAATGTGATATAGTTAATAAAAAGAAGTTAATTTAATTAGATGTATATTGCAGCCCAGAGTATATTCCATTTAACCTTGATTATTCAATCAACTATAATTTTAAAGTAAAATAAACATATTCAATTGACATAACTTTCACATATGCTTTATTAATTTCTAGCCATACTTTAACTCAAAAATCTATTAAGAACAATGAACAGTTATCTCATTAACCATTCTTATAACAAAGAGTTCAGTAAAGAAGTGATCTACCTTCATACAACCTTTTTTTGGGTATAATCAAACATACAAAATTAATATGTTTCAAATATGAACAATTATAAGTTATGCATGCTTATAACAAGTTTCAAAGTGAACTAGAATATGAAGTATATCAACATCAAAAGTTTCCACATAAGTGCATATATGAAAGACTCATATGATCAACATGTGTCTTATTTAAATGAAAAATTTTAGACAAGTTTCCAAATGAATGGAACCCAAATAAAATGTTCCATTTAAGTAACTCTTATAAAATAATTATTTTAGCATGTCATGACATAACTGTGTAATCAATTCCATCCAAAAAGAAGAAGTTGCTAGTATACTTAGCTCATAAGAACAAAGTTTAACATGTATACATTTAGTGACTACTAATTTATATAAGCATCAAGAAAGGGAGAGTACATCAATTAATGATTCAATTCCATAATAAAATTAATCCAAGATAGCTTCTCATCTACTCATAAACAATTCATTCCAAAATTCAATTTCATCTTAATTACATACTAGGCAGCTCTTAGCATAATAATCAAACTTAGAACTTTACTCATTTCAGCAATGTATCTAATATTGAAGTTTTAAGAAAAGAGATCAATAGTAATAAAATAATTATAAAATAATATACATATTTTTATACACAACCATGGAGCTCTAAGGTATGCAAGAGGGATATTTTTATTTATGTTTTCTCCATATACCAATAATAAGCTTAACTAGATTGATTTATATAATCCATGTACAATTGAAAACATCTATGAAAAATCTCTATATTCTTTACTACCTCAAAGATTAAAACATATAAAATAAAATCGTAAGTATCTATATATTGATAAACTAAAGAGATTTAGCTTAATTATTCAATAATGAAAATTTAATTAATTGAGATTTTTACTTATCAACAAGTCAAACCAATGAACTTATGTATGAATTAACATCAATTTAAACAATATATATGCTTGAGTAAACCCCTACTCATATTTATCATAAGTACTTATGTCAAAACCAAATAAGGTTATATAACTTAATAAGGGATTAACGCTGCATTAATATTATCAAAAGAATATTCTATGTTAGTAATAGAAATGATGTTAATCTAAACATCCCAAAATAACTCAAGTACATGTAAATGAATTACCTTTAGAAAACATAATGCAACTTCCACACCTTACCACATAATCAACATTATAAAATTTTTCTTACTCTTTCCACATATTCCATTTTCAATTACATGGTTAGCATATCATAAATCACTAAAATAAATAAACCAATATCAAATGAAATAAGAGAATAACTATATTTATGAGCCATATTATATAAAATGATAAACCATTAAGTTAAGAATATATAAACAACATATATTAAACTATTACCGATTATTTCATGCCTATCTTCAAGATCACTTAAGAATGGAGCAACATGTAACCAAATCAGTAAACTTTACTAACTATTCCTATGAGTCAAACCATCAATGGCTCTTACCATCCCAACCATTAGCTAGATGGTAGTTTTGGCAACAAGTGTTAAGAAAGGATTTTAAGCAAGTCAAATTTTGGACCATTAGACATCCCAACACAAACAAAATATAACATAGGTAAGTGATAAATAAACACCATTATAAGGCGAGTTATAAATAACCAAACTCAACATTGACATAAATTAGGAGTGAAGATATCCACTGTAAATTTCTCAAAGGATATAGCAATGTATTTAATAAATAAGTCCATGTATATAGCATTCAAAAAAACCAATTTGGAAACCCTCTAAGTGTATGATTATACTATATTATCCCAACTACCAATCTATATCGCATGCATATAAGCATACAAATCATAACTTAGTCATTTAATCCTAGTCTAGGAATGGTTACAAAATAATTATATAAATCAAATAATCATATAATAAAATAGGAAGCCTAAACATATAACTCAATAAAGTTATACATAACTAAGCCATAGTCCATCAGGGTTCAACCATTAAACCAGTCAACACAAATAAATAAATAGTCAACATAAATAAATAACTATTCAACAAATTGATTTAAGTCAAGAATCGATATATGAGATTCGTGGGATCATCATGAGATCTCACAACCTCATATGATTCTTGAATCATTAAAATTGATTTAAAACATTTCTAATAAAATATTATACCTCCTTTCACGTTCTATTAAGAATTCAAACCCTTATTATATAGTAACATTTAAATGTTAGGGTGTGGAGCTAAAAGCTTCACCTTAAGGCAAGCAGGAGGTTTCTGAGCGTATGCAGTCACTGGCATCGGCAGGCCACAACCGACGTCGGTCAAGGGAAGAGCAAAAGCAACCAGAATCAGCAGGAGATCGGCCAGCATCGGCCACCTCCAGTCAGGCAAGGACCGACGTCAGTCGCCTGTGGCAGTCAAAACTGTTGTTGACGAATAGTCAGTTAGGTGAACGCGTAGTTTGCATGATGAAGACCAGTTCAAGTCATTGAGCCGCTTGTCTAAATTAGTGTATGCATGAGATCTATATAACAAACTCATGGGCTGTATTGTTAAGTGTTGAACTTGTAGAACCCAAGTGTGGAACTTGGAGAGTTCTTCCCATGGTGGAATCAAGTAGGATTCCCCATGTATGTAAGATCAGGTTTGATATGCAGGGTGTTGCAAGATCATGGTGGAGATCTACATGTGATAAGTAAGATCAGGTTGGTCTGCAGGGATGTGTGTATGTGAGGGTCAGAACAGGATCAGCGGGGGAGCAAGATAAAGGTGATAGCAATACATCAGGAGCAGGATCATGGTGAGATCTACTTGGAGTACCGGTTCGTACTCGATTGTACTGGACGTACAATGAGGTGAACAACAGTTTGTGTTAGTTGTTAGTTGTGACCTATGAGAGAAGATTACTCAGGTGGGAAGATTACTTGGAGCCCTTGAGGAGGAAGCCTCACAGAGGTGGAAGAAGAGTGTGATCTCTTTATTGTAATTTCGTTTGTAATGAGTTGAATACAATTGTGTGTTGCCTCTCATATTCTGTGTGTTTTATCATTGATAGTTATTTGTTCTTCTAGTTATTTCCGTATGTTTAAGTTGCTTATACAAAGGTAATCATGTGTGATCTTAATTTTGACAAGTTGTGTCAGAGCTTTGGGGAACTAGGTCTTATCAAATGGTATCAGAGCGAGGTTGGATGTTCTCAGAGCGAGTTTGACTAATAGATGGCCCAGATCTATTAAGTGTTGTTGATTACAGGTTACTCATAGGGGTTTCTGATTGAGTGGGAGTATAGCAATGGCAGAAGAAGGTAAGCTGAGGATGAAGAAATTCAGGCATAGGATTAACACCACAAGGAATGTGGTGGGTTGTCTTCAAGTGGGAGCTTAAAGAGGAATACAAGCCAGGATGCAGATTAGATAGAGTACTTGTATGGGTATAGGTGTAGCTATTTATCTCCAAGTGGGAGATTGTTAGGGTGTGGAGCTAAAAGCTTCACCTTAAGGCAAACAGGAGGTTTCTAAGCATATGCAGTCGCCGGCGTCGGCAGGCCACAACCAACGTTGGTCAGGGGAAGCACAGAAGCAACTAGCACCGGTAGGAGATCGGCCGACATCGGTCACCTCCAGTCAGGTAGGGACCGACGTTGGTCACCTGTGGCGGTCAGAACTACTGTTGATGAATAGTCAGTTAAGTGAACGCGTAGTTTGCATGATGAAGACCAGTTCGAGTCTTTGAGTCGCTTGTCTAAATTAGTGTATGCATGAGATCTATATAATAGACTCATGGGTTGTATTGTTAAGTGTTGAACTTGTAGAACCCAAGTGTGGAACTTGGAGAGTTCTTCCCATGGTGGAATCAAGTAGGATTCCCCATGTATGTAAGATCAAGTTTGATATACAGGGTGTTGCAGGATCATGGTGGAGATCTACATGTGATAAGTAAGATCAGGTTGGTCTGCAGGGATGTGTGTATGCGAGGGTCAGAACAGGATCGGCGGGGGAGCAAGATCAAGGTGACAACAATACATCTGGAACAGGATCATGGTGAGATTTACTTGGAGTATTGATTCATACTCGGTTGTACTGGACGTACAATGAGGTGAAAAATAGCTTGTGTTAGTTGTTAGTTGTGACCTATGAGAGAAGATTACTCAGGTGGGAAGATTACCTGGATCCCTTGAGGAGGAAGCCTCATAGAGGTGGAAGAAGAGTGTGATCTCTTTATTGTAATTTCCTTTGTAATGAGTTGAATACAATTGTGTGTTGCCTCTCATATTCTGTGTGTTTCCTCATTGATAGTTATTTGTTCTTCTGGTTATTTCCGCATGTTTAAGTTGCTTATACAAAGGTAATCATGTGTGCTCTTAATTCTGACAAGTTGTGTCAGATCTTTGGGGAACTTAGGTCCTATCATTAAAGTGGGCTTCAACCAACCCCTCATGGGTTTACATAATATAAAACACACATAGATCCATATTAAAATCTCAACAAAGATAGGCTGTTCAAAGTAACATGCAAAAAATCTACAATCAAGCCACATACCATTTTTATAATAGAATCAAGTTTATGCCAAAAATACATGAAAAAATAATTCATTAAAAGGAAATATTCATTCAAGGTTCTATTTTAAATAATTCCATAATCAACATATTAAAGTCAACCATAACAAAAAATATAAATAAAACCAATCAATTTCTAATCTTTAACCAAAAATGAAAACCTTAGCATGCAAACAAATAGATATGGTGTCATGATCCACTTTAGAAATATACCCAGTTTAAATAACTAGAAATAGAAATGCAGAAGCATAAAATCATCAATTCAAAGGTGCAGGGTTAATCAAATCCAAACCCATCTAATTGATAATAATAAAAATATAGATAATTACTGCCATATAAAACCCTTAATCATTTCCTCATAGCTATAGGGTTGACTACCTGAAATGAGTAAAATAAAATTTGAAACTATTAAGATTTCATTCAAACATAACCATGACCATTATGTGCAAGATGAACACATGCAACCCTCAAAAACAATAAATACATTCACTAAGGCCAAATATTTATTTGATTATATAAATATATATAAAACTATATCAAATATCAAACTCATTTTATAAGTTCATATGCAAAATGAGAATATCAAACCCCATTGGATGCTAGATACCCATCCATAATTCCTAAGACTTCTGGATGCATATGCAATGTTTAATCTTTTTTACGATTTACATCAAAAGAAAAATAACTAGACAAACTAGTCAAGGGGGGATTACCCAATAAAAAAAGTGGAAGAAAAACAACACAAAATAATGATAGTAGAGATAAAACTAGTTAAAAAATAACCTTCTTCTCTACACATCCTGTTCGACATACCAAAACAAGTCAGTAAAATCTATGTCATGAACCTTCCCTATATTTTTCTCCATCTTCTTGTCCATTATTCTCCTATTCACATCTAATCCAACCACCACTGACTAACTCCACACTCTTTTTATCCAACTCAACATACCCCCAATTGAATTTCACATTCATTATGAGGAGAGAAAAACCCCTCTATTTACACTAAAATACTCACAAGATAAACCCATACCAAAATCTCATAAATGCAATGGTCATAAATGACCTATCTAGAAAGCTCCCAAGCATTAAATAATAAAAATAATAGAAGTAAATATAATTTAAACATTTAATGCCACCAAGACTAAATTAACCATGCCACAAATAAACACCAAGTGACTAAGGGAGTAATCCATGTGGGGGGTGTCAAGGGGTGTAGGTCTAGGTAAGTCCCTTAGGGAGTCCATGTATTAACAAAGGAGAGTTCATAGGATGTCAGAATGGAGAGGAGTTTCATAGAGGAGAGATAAAAAGTCTACAAGAGACTAATACAAACATGAATAACAGAACCAACAAATACCAAGCCAATCATATAATAAAAAAATAGTTGTATGATGTGGTACATAGGACAAGATGTCATAAGGCACAATGACTGAACAATGACAAAAGAAATGAAACAATAAATATTGTCCAATGGTAATAAAATAACTGAAAACACACGGGTGCCTATCAAAATTCATCTAACTACCTAGTAATCACTTCAGTATCGTAATGTACTCATGCCAACATTAGCCTAGCTTATATATCAATACTTGTAACAAAAAAATGTACATAAGTAATCCTTGATTAAGATTTGATAAAATAATTAAAATATTAATTTTAGAAAGTAATCTATATATATTCATCATGTGTAAAAATTAAAACATGATATGTCATCAACCTATAGTCAAAGTATCACTGCATCAAATCCAATGATATAGTCCAACTAGGTAAAGAAATACAATAGTTAGTTATACAACAATAACAACAATGTTTAGATAGTATATCAAAGCATTAAAAGGGTGAGGTTGTAACAATATAACGATGGAAATGAAACATGGTATACTATCAAACACCTAAACTCTCATGCATATTACTTATCATAACTAAACATCATTCACATAAAACTCTAACTCCACCTCCAAAACATTAATTCCTTCAAGCAGTCAAAGATATAGTTAATCAATTTTCATGATCTTTCTAGTATTAATGTGATTGAGTTATCAAGAAAAAGGAACACAATAAATGTTTTGCAAGCCCAAAAAAACCACATATACATGGAAGGTTTAAGATTACCATAATTATCACTAAAAATTTGAGGATACCTTTCACATGTCAATCATTTGATATTAACTTAAATATGTTAGCAAGATAAATCTAACATGCAAAGTATTGCACTCCAAATACAAGGGAGCAATGCATAAAAAATAAAAAAATATTTCAATTCATCAAATACCCATAATATATAATTTTTAATCTAGTTATATGATATAATAATGTTAGGTACCTTATCACACTAATATTATATCTATTATGATTATGGTGAACTATTAATAATATCTTGAATATGATTAATGATTGATTTCATGATATATTATGTAGCTTATCTCTTTCTTGATGAATATTAACTTATACATAATGAAATCATTTATAAATCAATATTACTTGATTATTAATGAGTAGTTGTATATAAATCTAATCATTTGGTTTCAATTATAATTGTGTTTGGACCCATGAGCAATTTAAATATACCATCAAATACCATAATTAAAAACTATTGCATTTAACCATGTTTTTTTTACCTTATTTATTTAAATGTTTTTAACCATAATAAAATTTAAATGAACCTATTATGATTGACTGATATATGTTTGTAACCATTTAAGAGTCACCTTCTCCCCAATACTTTAGAGACTACCCATATTATATAATGTATGATATGTTCTATGATAAAAAAAAATAGAACATTTTCTAAAAGAAGAGGCTAAGTTTTCTACCAAGAATCAGTCTAAACCATAACAACAATATAGAGGGTAGATTGTCCAATTGAAGTCTAACAAACTTTTTACATGCCTAGTCACTCTTGAAAGAATATTCAATGATGATGAATAGCTAAAGAAAGAGAAGGTAAGCATGTATACCAAGAAAGAGAACTATGAGAAAATAAAAATCTTCAAGGACAAGTTGGTTGCACTTGGAAAGGTATGTACTAGTGAAGAGAAACATGCTTTTATGGAGTTATGCAAGGAGTTTTTTGATGTTTTTGCATGGGAATATAGTGACTTGAAAGGATTTTACCCAAAATTAGATCAACATACCAAAGAGATATATGAAATCTCCAAGCCTATAAATAAAAGACAAATGTCAATCAATCCTAAGATTAGGTACCTCATGAAAAAAGAACTCACCAAATTAATTAAGTCCAAAATCATATTTCCCATTAAACATTCATTTTGGTTGGTAAACTTTGCTCTTGTTAGGAAGAAGAATGGGTAAATTAGGCTATGTGTTGATTTTAGGGACTTGAATAGAGTTTATTTTAAAGACAATTATCCTCTCCCTTCCATGAAATAGATTTTTCAAGTTGTGGCAGGTAGTGAAAGGTTTTCTCTCCTTTATGGATATTCTAGGTACAATTATATTTTATTAAATGAAAGTGATCAATATAAGACAAACTTTAATACTAAATGGGGTACATATCCCTATAAGAAGATGCCTTTTAGATTGTCTAATGATGTAGATACATTTCAACATGTAATGGATATGGCATCTCAAGGACTAATAAATGATATTAACAATTTTGATGTAATAGTTTTCTCTAAGGATGGAAAGGATCAATTGAATCACCTATCATATATTTTTTAAAGGTGTAGAGACTTTAGAATCTCTCTCAATAAAATTAAATATATGTTTTTTTTCTATGAAGGCAAACCTTTAGGACACATTATCTCTAAGAAGGGCTTATCCATAGATCCTGAAAGGGTGAGTGCCATCTTGGCAATATCTTTTCCTAAACACAAAAAAGGTTTGCAAAGTTGCTTTGACAAAATTAATTTCATAAGGGGGTTCATTCATAATTTTGATAATCCTGTCAAGCTTCTAGCCTATATCCGAAGGAAGGATGAAGTGTTCACTTGGATTAGAAGAAGGAAAGAATGTTTTGAGGAGATTAAATAAGCCATTATGCAAGCTCCTATTCTTGTAAGTCCTAATTTCTAAAGATATTTAAATTTGTATACCTTTGATAATAAAGAGGTAATATGTGCCATGATTAATCAATCAAATGAGAAAAATTTGGAGAAACCTATTACTTTATTTAGTCAGGTTTGGAAGGCTACGAGGTAATATATACCTATGTTGAGAAGTATGTACTTTCAGTTATTAGGAGTCTAAATAAGTTTAGGCATATGTTGTCTGAAAAAAAGATCACATATTTTTACCTCATCCTAGTGTCAAATACTTATTTTTGAGTATTTATTTAAATGAAAAGAGGACTGGTTGGATCATAAAAGTGATGGAGTATGATGTGGAAATAAAGACAACCATGATAGTGAAAGGGAAGGGGTTATGTAAGCATATTGCTTTAGATTTTAAGGAGAAAAAAGAGGTTGTTTTCGAACTCAATGATGACCATATGACAATTTCACGTTCATCAATAAGAGTTTGGATACAATATATGATTCATTTTCTTCAAGTTAGTGAGTGTCCACAAAGCCTAGATAGAGCTAGAAGAAGGTAATTTAGATTGTAATCCATTTCTTATGAACTTGTTGATGGAGTATTATTTACAAAGGTATTTTCAAGTGTGTTATTGAGGTGTATTAAATTAGATCAAATTAATAAAGTACTGTTTGAGTTTCATGATGAACCAGATGGTGGTCACTTTGCTCCAAGAACCATAACTACTAGGATTATGAGGGCTAGATACTTTTTGCCTAATTTTTTCAAATACACTCATGCTTAGGTAAGGAACTGACCAAAAAAATTTCTCTTTGATGGCAAATAAAAGCTTTCTACCTTGCCACTTTATCTAATTTAGGTTGATGCACCTTTTATACAATGGGGTTTGAATTTCATAGGCCTAATCAATCTACCTTCTAATGCTGATCACAAGTGGGTGTTGACTGTTATAGATTAATTACAAGATGGGTGGAGGATATATCTCTCAAGGAGGAAAATGAAAAATTTATTGTATACTTCTTTGAAGGTATAGTAACAATGTTTGGGGCCCCTTTAATGATAATTTGAGATAATGCATTGGCTTTTCTTGGAATGAAGACAAGTGAATTGGCTTTGAAGCATGACATCTATCTTAGTACCTCATATAATAACTATCCATAAGGGAATGGACTAGATAAGTCAAACAATAATAATTTTATTACTATCATAAAGAGAACAATGGAGGAGAACCAAAGGACTTGTCATTCCAAGTTGAAGGTAACACTTTGGGCTGATAGGATCACCCCAAAAAGAGCTATTGGAAATTCACCATACATACTTGTCTATGAGAGAGAAGCTAGACTACCTATTTTACTTGAGATACCAGGCTTGGATCTTACTTATCAGCTGGAATTGATGGAGAATGAAAATAAAGAAGTTAGGTTATGTGAGTTGATGGAGCTTGAGGAGACAAGAGATCAAGCTATGAAAACTATGAGAGCTCAGCAAGACCAAAAAAAATATACTTTGAAAAAATAGCCATGGCAATAAGATTCAAAGATGGATACATTTTTATAAAGTGGGATGAAGATAGGGCCAAACTTGGAAGACATAGAGAGTTTGATTATTTGTGGAATGGCCCTTAAGTTATCACAAAATACAAGCAACACAATCTTTCTAACTCTTAAGGTTAGATGGAGAGGATCTTCATATCTTAGTTAATGGGATATATCTCAAATAATGATACTATGTTTTCTCCTCTCTCCTTGTACATACTTTCTTGATTTTTTTATATTCCTTAAGTGCTTATGCACATGTGTTAGTTTTGTCTTGTGTCCTGTCTTGTTTTATGTCTTAATTTATCTTACTTTGTTGGTGTGGTGTGTTTATTTTATGTTTTATTTTGGAAAATTAATTTCTAATTTTCTTAAAAAATCCATTTACTCCATTGGCCCTTAGTAGGATAAGGCTACTGGTCCTTATTATAGAAGGCATACTACCCCTATGAGTCACTATTTTGTTGACCAAATTTGACCTTTTGGTCAAATTGGGGCACCCCTAGGAAATTTTTTTGATTTAAAATGTTTTAATGGGTCTAGATATATTGTCATAAGAAGTATTACTTATCATATGATATCATTTGAGGTCATATTATCTTTGGTCTTAGTTACATTAGTCAATTTGTCCATTAGGGGTCATTTTATGTGCCTTTAAGAGTCATTAAGGAAAATGTCACATTTTACAAGGTGCCTATGTGTCTTAATTTTGTGGAAAACATATAATAGGTTAGTATGAGTGTCAGAGATGTTAGTCACATCAGAAGGTTGCAGGTTCTCTAATTGAAACTTTAAAAATCAGTTGAAAAAGAGGAAAAATGGCCTGTGTAAAACACATATGGAAGTGTGAAATGTGTGGAGGATTATAGGGGGTATAATAATATTTATAACACATATATTCATGATTTTTTTGATTTGGAAGTGACATTTTGAATCCAAAACCATTCTACACATTTCTATTTTTTGGGAATAGACTGAAGTGACCCTCATATTTTTGCTCAGTACGGGAAGTACATGTAGTTTCAGGGAAAATGTTTTTAGGAGATGATAGCACAATAAGAGAAATACATTTTTACATGTGTATTTTTAGAATTTGTAAACTATTCTTTATGGACCATTACTAACAAGTTGATTGCATCTTTTTACTAGTTATTTGTTGTACCCTATAGGTTTTGCTCCCTTTCTACCAAATCCATATGACCTAGTTGGTGATGTTGGATCTAGAGGATGTTGGATTCCTTATAAGATGGTATAAATTATTATTTTTATTATTTATGATGTTTGGATGAGAAAAATTGGTATATGATGCAACGAGGTGTCACCATGTGTAGTTTTAGTTCGAATACTTTGGTTTGTTGATTATGTCTCTCATGTAAGTGTCTCTTTAAATTGGTAAAGAGTATTATATAATTCCATAGGTCATGTGAACATCTCATTTCATGTTTGAACTTCACCATGTCACCTCTTGGATTGTTTACTAGCTTGTTTCTCTCCATGGTGAGATCCTTGCATAATTTTAGTTGAAACCTCATGTATAATATTTCTCATCTTGACTATGAAGTGATAATAGAGGTATGGTGGCTTATCCAAGACTTTAAAAGTTTAATGAAGTTAATTTTTATGCTAAAATAGGTGTATTTTTTACCATGTGCTCATATGCCATGCCAAACAACCACTTGATGCATATGTCTATCCTTTTTCACATGTTGGTAAATGATCTTCAAGTTGTTAAACATGTTGGTAAATGGTCTATCCTTTTTTTTGAGACAATATAATGTTCCAAAAGTATCATGAACATCTCAAACAAGTGTATTTACCCTTATGACAACCTACATGTAGGGGCTAAACAAGACTATCTTAGTTAAGGGGTATACACCCAGTCTTGGGAGTTAGGAGGAATATCAAAGGAATGACAATGTTTTGTGGAAAAAATATATTTTATATATACATAAAACCCATAAAATACATATTTATCTCCATGACCACCTCATAGGAAATCCCTATGACAACCTATAGGAAGGGTGGTGGGCAGTACACTTCAAAGAGATAGTGTTGTGAAAAATTGATGTAGTATGATGTCTTAAGGGTCCCTAAAGGGAGGTATTGTTTATACATACATAGTGTGAATTAAAATTATAATCAAATTATCCTCACTACACTTAAAATAATCTCTAAATAAGTAGAGTAACCACCTACAACAAACCCAAAAGGGTCTTAGTCCAGTTAGGCAAGAAGCTCAGTTTAGGGTAAAATGTGTAGGAAAGATAGATGGGAGTTAAATATTGTTAATAATGGTGAATGATAACCTTGATAAACATGCTTATTGTTTCACAAGGTTTTAAAAGGGATTAAAAAAAGTCTTACATAGGGTCCTATGCCCTTTACACATCTATAATATGGTCCATGTAAGTGAGGGTAAGTAAATCATAAACTATTTAGGAGGTAGAGGGAATATTAAAGTGAAAATAAAAGGATAAATTATAAATAAATAGGTGTCATAACATTACAAGTACCTTTAAAATTTTCTAAAATACCTTTCTCACATAACAAATGTCTCACAATCTATACAAGAAGGATGGAAACCTCTTAGTTCACTAGGTAAGCATGAAGAATATAAGGGAAGGAGTCTTTTAGATTATTTTTAAAGCTCCATAACTATTAATTTAATATGTGGATCATGTTTAGGAAACCTAAAAACATGGTTTTGGCTTAGAAGAGTGACTTATAGTTGAATTAAGAGGAAAATACAGGAAAATAGTGTTTTTGGGCTCATTTTTGGATACTTAGAGATGGTTTAGAATACAATACATGGAATAAGACCAAACCATTCGGTAAAAATAGTTATTGGGAATTTTTAAAGATCATAAATTACTCATTTTTAATAATGGATATGAGAAATACCTCTATTTTATCTCAGAGTTCAGCTAGTCTAGCAAAATTAGAACTTGGCAAAGTAACCAAATGAGTGTAGAATGGGAATGTGACTTGATATAAAGAATTAGGGAACTCAAATTTCTTTTATCATGTGTATATAAGGCAGGTAAGGGATAATAATTAATATATAAGTGTCAGATTCATAAAAATACCCATTTTCCCCTTGCACACATTCCAAATAGGTAGGTTTTCCACTAGGCTTAATTGGTAGGTAAAGAAAGGAGATGAAGTAGGGTTATTGAAGGAATATATGATGGATTGGTGAGTTAAAATACGGTGTTAAAATTCATAATACACCAATTCAAATATGAGGCAATATTCCTAATACCCAAAAATCATCAAGGTGCATAGTTGACTTATTGGGTTTTGATATGTTCTAATGCCAAATAGTTGTCTATCTTCACTTCTAACTCTTTTTGGACTATATATAGGATTAAATAATGTTTTTATGGTCAAAAAATAAGTTTTAAAGATTTTATAGTGCAAATAATTTATTAGGAGATCCATTTTTGAGCTCAAAACCACTCACCCTTATGCAAAATTGGAAAAAGAAGCTCGTTAGGGTGACTTGTGAAGCTCATATCTCCTTCGAGGATATGCATGTGTGGAAAACTAGTTAATGTGAGTTTAATAAGATACATATAATAAAATTTTTGGAATTATTTTGAAACTTTAACATGTATTCCTTATGAACAAAGCTTAAGACCTGAAATTGATCAAAAACCCTTACAAACCCTTGGCAAAGACTCGATGGGGAAAATGAGATTAAAAAACTAATATAAGGACATAGTTTGGAAAGGTAAACTATTATATCATGAAAAATACTCTCTTATTATACTTACCACCATGATTGGATATATAGACTTTTATAAACAACATGTAAAACAAGGCTTTTCACACCATTTTGTATGTTTCATAGGTTCTAGAGAAGATCTGAGGATGAAATAAAGTTTGGGGAAAAGATTAGGATTTTTAATAAACCATAATATTCATTTGATTACTTATAAAAGTTTCTAAGTTTTCAAACAATTATCTTACTTTTAGCTTGTCAAAATTGTTATAGTGAACACAAGGGTGAAAACTCTAAGTATGGGCATTTTTAAGGTGTAACTGAGCACTATAAGGAGATGTATTATCTTTAAATGTGTAATTCAATCCATAAATTTATTTATATGTAAAATTTAAGATATTTTGGAGGCCAAGTGTGCGGGGTGACTGAAACTAGGAGTTTTTATGTAATATCCCCAATCAATAGGGAATATAGAAACATAAATAGCTCTGATTTCTTTTATGATTATTCTAAATTTGGTATGAAATAAAAACAAATTGTGGTTTTTGCAAAATATCTTCAAATAAAATAAATCAACCACAATATAATCTCTCAATAGCAAATCAAAGATCTTATCAATTGTTTAGATGATTACAATTATAGTCCTCTCTTATGCATATAAAGAATATGAAAATATAGTCTTGAAAACCTGGGCTCTCACAAATCTGGGAATAAATCTGGTTCTTGTCCATCTCGGATCTCTGTGTCGACACACAGTCACCGTCATCGATCGATATATTTCCAATGTCAGTCACTGTCAGTCGGCTTCTCTACCGACGTCAGTCTTCAATCAGCTGATGTCAGTCACTGGGGTGCCGATGTCAGTTCCTATGTCCTCTACGGTGCTATTCTAGCCTGCTGTCGAACTATATAGAATTACACAGATCGATACGAATTCTGTATCGAAGTAAGATAATATGCGGTGACAGTCCTATATTCTGGATCCCTGATCTAAAAATCTCTATCTGTATAATTATTTGAATCAAAACATAAAGAAATAAATACCTGGAATATCTGTGATAACTTCTGTGTGAAGTTATCTCTCAACCCTGTAAATCTCTGTGATAACTTCTGTATGAAGCTATCTCTCAATTTGGCAATAGATTAGTTGATATTTCACAGCCTCTGAATCGTACACACTGAAGAGAGAATGTTCTCCAATGCAAATGGAATCCTAGAACCCTTGGCTCAATCTTCACAGAAGAATTCTTCAATATCAAAAATCAATAATCAATGCATAATCATAATGGCCTCCATGAAAAACCCTTATACCCTCAAAAAGATATGCTTGCCCTAATTAGGGTTCTCTTAAATTAGAATTAGGGTTTTTAAATTAAAATTAGACCAAATAATTAATATTTGATTAAATCAATCAAATATTAATATCTCCCTCAATACATGTTTGATCGAGCCCAAACGAAAGCCAACTGGAAAAATTTTGCTAAAAAAAGCCAAGCCAATCTCCATCAAGACCCACAAACCATCCTATCAGCCTACGAGGGTCGCATAATAGGCTAACCATCAACTCTGAACATGTCAACTAAAAAGGGGACATGACAATCTGCCCCTCCTGAAATTGCTTGCCCTCAAGCAATCTCTGAATGACAAACCAATCAATCCACCTAGATCCCAAATGTAGTCATGATCTCCACCACTGTCAATCAATACAAACTCCATGCCATGTCCATCACCACTCTCGTCTAATGGTGTCACATCATCTCTATCACTAAGATAAGAATCCCAACATCCAATCCATAAATGAAAATTAGCAGGCAACTCAAGTAAGCTCCTTACCTGAATAATATCTAAAGCTGGATTGTGAAGGCTAGAAATAGTCATATCATCGTCAACCTGTGACTCGACTGTAACAGAAAGCTGAGTCCTTACCACATGTGATAACTCCTAAACTGCACTCACCTCAAGACCAAGCTCATCCTCATATCTCTCCTGTGTTGGTGCCAATGTGCACTCATCATCACACTCTATCATGTCATGTCGTATGAGCATCTCCATCCGATGAAAAAACATATATCTAAAGCTACTACCCCGTATTGCCTTAAGAATATGTGTCTTCCCATCAACATCAAAGAGAACCTCCATGTCTTTTAGATGAAGAGTAACTTCCTCAAATGAATGAAGCCACTTCATACCCAAGACTAAGTCTATATCCCCCATGTTCACCACATAATAATCAGCCTTGAACTCATAGTTGTTCAAGCGCAATGGGAGGTCTCTAATCATACACTCACACCTAAGAGTTTGACCATCGGCTACCTTAACTCTGATGCCCTCAAAATCTTTGATAATGAGTCCATGCTTCTCCACAAATCTAGCATCTATGAAATTATGTGTGGCTCTTGTATCAAGAAGGGTGATGACCTTCTGCCCTGCCAAAACTCCATAGAGTCTGAATGACTCATCTGACTGAATGCTGGATAGGCATGCCTCCTATATGTGAAGCTCTAAATCTACCTCTACCTTAGGCTCTGAAGCCTCGACCTCCTCAGAACCATCCTGCTATTCAAAATCCTCTGAATCTGAATCCTCATAATACGCCCACATCACATGATTTGCCTTGCCCTTAGGCCTCAAAGGACAATCGTGATTGGCATCATAGGGACCTTTGCAATAGAAGCAAAGCTTCTTCCTGCGTAGATCATTAAGAGCCTCTCAATACAAAGGTGGTGCTGTAGGATTTGCCTTAGAATCATTCTTAACACTTGATTTATCTATGTTAAATCCAGTCTCTCTCTATTACCATTGGAGCACTTATGGTCCCTGGATGAAGAAGTACCTCCTGAGTTAGATTTATTGGATGGCACTACCATCTCCATACTACGCGCCTTCTTCATAGCTACCTGTAATGAAGGAGGATCAAATGCTTTGATCCAACCTCTCAATAGTTCTATCAATCCCTCCATGAAGAGAACTACCAATCTACGCTCTGAAATATTCAGCACCATGACTGCCAATCTCTGAAACTCACCAATGAAGGACTCCAAGTTACCTGTTTGTCTCAACTGTGCCAGATCTCAAAAGTAAACCTTGATATCTTTCCTGTCAAACCGCTCAACCAACCTATCCATGAAGTCCTGGTACTCTGTCACCTGATTATGCTGAAGTGTTACCATACCATGGTACCACCAATCATGTGCTACTCCATCCAAGTGCGAAGTGGCGTATTTGATGGCCTCTATCTCTATCATTGGCCTCAATGCCAAGAATGTTTCAAGCTTATGAACCCAAGATTGAGCTGTCATCTTGTCGTTGCCATCAAAGGTAGTCAAAGAAAGCTTGCCAGTAGCCTTCTTCAGGTCACTGAGTTGACCTCTAGGCCTCCTATCCTATCTAGCTAATCTATAGTGATCTCTCCTCAGATTAAAAAAATGATCAAAGGACATCTTCTCCTACACATGAGGAGATAATAAGTCCCACTCATCAGTTGCAGCCATGAGGGTATCTATAAATAGGAAATCACCTGCCGCCTCTTCTGTTGGAGCCTCTGGTTCGTCTTGTATAAACGTAGGCCGTGTAGTTCTATCAATGGTCCTAAAATGGGTCAATTTTGGTCTCTGATTAATAGTAGCACTCCTATCATCTGCTTGTTCCCCATTCGGTCTAACAGGTGGGTTCATCCTCTCTACCATAGTAGTGAGTGCCTGTATTGCATGATTCATCTTCTACTGGCCTATCATCATAACACGATAAAAATATCTGGTGTCCTAATCAACATCATACCTGTGGCCCCTGGATGGGCTACCCTCATGCCTGTCACTCATGATGATCGATGGCTGATCTAACACCTGGGTACTTTCAAGCAAGGCTCTACTGCGTGTGTCATACATGTGTGGTCCCAACTCTTGTGGCTGCATAAGATCTATAAACCCTCAGGGTGGCAGGATTTAGCTCTGATACCACTGTAATATCCCCAATCAATAGGGAATATAGAAAAACAAATAGCTCTAATTTCTTTTATGATTATTCTAAATTTGGTATGACATAAGAACAAATTGTGGTTTTTGCAAAATATCTTCAAATAAAATAAATCAACCACAATATAATCTCTCAATAGCAAATCAAAGATCTTATCACTTGTTTAGATGATTACAATTATAGTCCTCTCTTATGCATATAAAGAATATGAAAATACAGTCTTGAAAACCTGGGCTCTTGCAAATCTAGGAATAAATCTGGGTCTTGTCTGTCTCGGGTCACTGTGTCGACACACAGTCGCCGTCATCGGTCAATATATTGCCGATGTTGGTCACTGTCGGTTGGCTTCTCTACCAACGTCAGTCTTCATTCAGCTGATGTCGATCACTGGGGTGCCGATGTCGGTTCCTGTGTCCTCTGTGGCGCTGTTCTGGCCTACTGCCAAACTATACAAAATTACACAGATCGATACGAATTTCGTACCGAAGCAAGATAATTTGCGGTGGCGGTCCTATATTTTGGATCCCTGATCTGAAAATATCTATCTCTAATATAGAAGATCTATATCTGTATAATTGTTTGAATCAAAACATAAAGAAATAAATACCTGGAATATCTGTGATAACTTCTGTGTGAAGTTATCTCTCAACCCTGTAAATCTCTGTGATAGCTTCTGTATGAAGCTATCTCTCAATTTGGCAATAGATCAGCTGATATTTCATAGCCTCTAAATCATGCACACTGAAGAGGGAACATTCTCCAATGCAAATGGAATCCTAGAACCCTTGGCTCAGTCTTCACAGAAGAATTCTTCAATATCAAAAATCAATAATCAATGCATAATCATAATGGCCTCCATGAGAAACCCTTATACCCTCAAAAATATATGCTTGCCCTAATTAGGGTTCTCTTAAATTAGAATTAGGGTTTCTAAATTAAAATTAGACCAAATAATTAATATTTGATTAAATCAATCAAATATTAATATCTCCCTCAATACATGTCTGATCGAGCCCAAACGAAAGCCAACTGGAAAAATTCTGCTAAACGAAGCCAAGCCAATCTCCATCAAGACCCTCTAACCATCCTATCAGCCTATGAGGGTCGCATAATAGGCTAACCATCAACTCTGAACATGTCAACTAAAAAGGGGACATGACATTTTAAGACTACAAACAATGATTGCTTCATTCCAAGAGTTTGCAAAAGAGTAAAAATGAAACCAATGCATGGAATTGAATGCATGAATGAATTACCTATTATTAAAGTAATTATACCTATCCCTAGTCAATGGTGGGATGTTCAAATAGATCCAAATGATGAAAGTAATTTTATGACTTAGGATAATACATTTTGTGACATGTTTCATAGGTTTCATGACTTGTATGGATAATTAGACCTCATGACATTGCATTGTTCACAAGATTAATATTTATCATATAAATTTTAACTCATTTTTTAGATTTACACATTTACAAGTGACCTTTGGAATTTGTTTTCCTTGTTTCTCTCTCAAAGGCTATAAATATGGATTCTTTTACCTCTTTTGAGTAGCCTTTGTTGGTTAATGGGGAACATATATCCAAATTTGTACTTGAATTAATATTTAATAAATAAAAAAGTGGTTTTTACTACTCACATGCTATTTAATTGAGTGATAATACAATATTGTTGGTCTCGTCTAGTAGAAGATTATCTTTTGTAATATGTTATCCTTGATTGTTCACCAAATGTGTAGAAGAGGAACTGTTACATGTTTTTGTTAGTGTTATTTTCTAAGTGTATAGGTGTATTATAAGTGGTTCATTATTTCACCCTAAAAATTAATCCTTCATTACCATCTTAAATATCAAAATTCCTTTTGGACCTAACTTGAATTGTGAGTTTTGTGTAAAAAAAGTCTTATTTGACTCTAAGTGGTAAAAATTAATTAAATGGGAGGAAATAAAATATTGGTGCATCACATTTTTTAATTTATTTGTTATTTTTATTCTTAAATATTTTCATCTAAGGTTGATAAACAAGATGTTGCTTCAAAGAATGCATCAAGGGAACTAGCCCTTCTAAAGATTCATCCCAACAAAATTGTCACCCATAGCAAAAGAGATGTTTCCATTGTGCTACTTAGATGAGGAGATATAGGCATATCCTCAATGGGTACAAATACAAGTGAAAATAGAAACCAATTCAAAAATAATTTTTGAAATTAGAGTTGTATATCTCTTGATTTAATTATTTTAATCAAATTTTTAGTGTTTTTAAAGATGAAAAGTTTAAAATGTCTCAAAAAATGTTGAGTCTTTTACTAAAAAATAGAGGTATTAACTAGTTTATGATTTAAATCAATATTTAGGAGGTATTTTGTATAAATTCATTATAGTTTTTTTGGTATTTACATGTTTTGTAAAAACTAGGCCAAATTGGTTACTTTACAACACCTCTTATATCCAGATTCACAAAAATTGATAGGAAAAAAAATTAATGTGTGGAGTCATAAGGTTCAAATGATATGTGAATATCAAAATCTTGATAAAATAGTGACTGATAAATATAAAAGGCCTACCACTAGTACCAATGAGTATGACAAACATCATCATGAGGCTCATATATTGTTAAAACTATCAGTAACAAAAAATCTAATATCAAAGGTAAAAAATTCAACTAATGGATTAGATTTGTGGACTAAGCTTACTAATAAATATATGGCTTCTAGAGCCGATAGGGTAGTGTATTTAAGTAATTTATTTTTTTATATTAAAATAAAAAAATTGGATTTATTTTTGAATTTTTGTTATAGATCAAGGACATTAGTAATCAATTAAAGGTTATGAAGAAGTCTATTGATGAGCAATATTTGATTGCTCTAGTTATGAAGAATCTTAAGACTTCATTTGAATCATTTATGGAGTCCTTGTACATGATCATTGAGATGTAGACTTTGGAATTTGAAATTTTTTTGACATTGCTATTACAAAAGGAGAGACAATAGGAGCAAAAAATGTTGTCTACATCTACTTCTATAGAGAGTGCATTCATACATCAAGGTAAAGGGTATGTAGTTTGGTAAAAATACTCGTTCTCTGATAGAAACTTCACAGTTAAGTGTTTATAATAAGATATCTAAGTGGAATTTTTTTTACTTTAAACACCCTGGTCATCTTAAGAAATATTATAGGAAAAGACAATGGGATATGGCTAACCCCATAAATAAATCTCATCATGAGAATATAGCTGAAGGTGAAGGCAAGGAATCATACCCTAAATTTGCTTTCATTTCTAGTGGTAATTTTGTAGTGGGTCAAGCTTGGTACTTTTATTCAAGGGTATCTTGTCATTATGCATGCCATAAGGACTGGTATGTATATTTAATTGTAAATGATAGTGATAATAAATCTATATCTTTGGGAGATGGTAGAATTATATTTGTGAAGGGATATTGTAATGTTCATATCAGTTTTAATGGTGCAGTTTAGTATACATTTAATAATGTTAGGTATGTGTTGGATATGAAAAAATGCGTTTTCAATTAGTGAGATCATTTCAAAATCTGATTTTATTTTAAAATTTCAAAGACAAAAATGTTTAGTCTCTACTAGAGATAAAAATATTATTGATGCTAGAATTGGTGAAAAATGCTTGTATAGAATTTTATATCCATAGAGGGCAAAAGAAAGTGCACTTGTAGTGGTTGATAACATAAGTTCACTATGGCATAAAAGGTATGGGCATTTGAATTTATAGTATTTGAATACCTTGAGCAATACTAATATGGTTAAAGGGATTCCTTATTTATGGGATAGTCATTATGTATGTCATGGATGTTAGTTGGGAAAGTAATTTAGACATTCATTTGATGTTGGTAAAGATTCAAGAGCTAAGGGAGTATTAGATCTAGTACATGCACACTTGTATAGTCTAATACATACACCTACCCCTTGTACATCCTATTATCTTCTACTATAGGTTGATGATTTCTCTAGGAAAAATTGATATAGTTTATAGTGAAGAAACCTTATTGTTTTTATAACTTCCTTACTTGGAAATCTATGGTTGAAAATTAAGCAGGACAATCAGTGAAATATCTTAGAATGGATAATGAGAGCGAGTTCATTTCAAAATAGTTTAAGGAGTTTTGTGCCAATGAAGGCATACACAAATAGTACACTACACCTTACACTCTACAATAAAATGAATTTGTGGAAAACCGAAATAGGACAATGATGGACATGGATCACTGTATGGTCCAAAGCAAAAATCTCCCATATAGATATTATACAGAAGAAATGAATATGATAGTGTACATCATCAATAGAAGTCCTAAAAATTCATTGGACAAAATGACTCTAGAGGAATATTGATCAAGTCAACATTTAGATGCTAAGTGCTTTTAGAATTTTTGGTTGTGTAGTTTTTAAAATTATTCCTAGTCAAAATAGAAGTAACTTGGATGTAAAAATTAGAACACACATGTTTATTGGGCATAGTGAAGATTCAAATGCCTATATATTACTTGATGTTTCTAATAACAAATTTGTGGTAAATAGAGATGTCATATTAAATAAATAAATGACATACTTCAAAAAAATTGGTATAGTTTGAGATATTGAGTCATTATTTTCTTCTAATGATTCTATTATAAGTTATGATGTGAAAGTTGAGTAGGATTATAGTTCATTAGTGGAATCAAAATCTAAGTAGGGAATTATTATAGGTCATTGTGAGGTTCCAAAATAACAACCAAAGAAGTCAAAGTCATATTCTACCATAGTGGAAGAACTAAACGAGGGAGACTTGCCACAAGGTGTGGAAGGAAGAAGATTGAGATCAAGAAATCAGTTTGGTAATAGAGGAGAGCATGAAAATTTTGATCTATACTATTTCATAGGCATTTTAGTCTAATTATTTTTTAAAGGCTAAAGGGAAGCATGATTGGGAATCAACCATATAAGAGGAATATGATTCCTTGTTGAAAAATAAGACTTGGGAGCTCACAGAGCTACCATGAGGAAAGAAATTCATTGGTTATAAATGGATTTACAAGGTAAAATACAAATCAAATGGTTCTTTGGAGAAACACAATGCCATACTTGTTGCAAAAGTTTATACACAAAAGGAAGGGTTTGATTATGAAGAGACTTTTTCTCCTAATACAAAGATGGTAAATTTTCATTTCATTGTTGTTGTTGCTACTCAGTTTAGATGGTAGGTGCACCAAATGGATGTTAAGATTGCTTTCCTGAGTGGAGATCTGGAAGATGAAGTCTATGTGGTTCAGCCTTACGTTTTTTAGTTTCCTAGTAAGGAATATCTTGTTTGCAGGTTGATCAAGTCCTTGTATGGGCTCAAGCAGGGTCCTTGAGCCTAGTTTATGAAAATAGATTCATATCTTAGAGAATTTGGTTTCAAAATGTGTAATTCTACACCAAATCTCTATGTAAAGGTGTCTGGTGATGATATCCTGATTCTCATTATATATGTTGATGATATAGCCATCACTGAGAGCAGTGTTAGTCTCATTTAGCAAATGAAGGCTGATATTTGTTATAATTTTGACATGTCAAACTTAAGAATAAAAAAATATAGTTTAGGTTTTGAGTTTTGGCAAAGTGATTGTGTTGTGTTCATGTCACATAAAAATTATGCAAAATCATTTTTGGAAAGGTTTATAACAATGGATTGTAATATAAATCACACACTTATGGAAGTTTGAACTAAAATTTCAACTGACACTACTTTTCCTCTGATTAATGAATATTGTATAGATATCTAGTGCATATTCTCATTTACCTCACTACTATTAGATTAGATATTTGTTTAGAGTGAATTTTCTATCTTATTGCATGTATAAATCATAGAAATTACATTAGTTAGCTATAAAATGGGTATTAAGATATGTCAAAGGTAATCCTGACTTTGGCATACTGTATAATAAGTCTATAGATTTTAAGATTTTAGGATATTTTGACTTTGATTGGGCAAGATCAGTAGATTCCAAAATATATATAAAAGCTTATGTACTTACTCTTTGATCATGATTTTTTTCATGGCAGAGAAAAATACAATCTAAGGTGGAACTATCTTCAATAGAAGAAAGGTATAAAGTTGTTTTTAGTGAAAGATGTGAAACTATGTGGATAAATAAAATCTTGAAGGATCTTCAATTTGAGTCATTAAATCCCACTTTGATTTTCTATGACAACCAGAGTGTTCTAAAGATGGTGAAGAATCTAGTATTCCATGCTAAGAGCAAATATAATTAGGTTCACCATCATTACATCTGATAGTTGGTTAATAATGAAGACATTAGTCTCTTCTACTTTCCCAATGCATAGTATCTAGTTGATATAATGAGCAAACCACTTGGGTCAAAGAAGTTCATAAAATTCAAGCACAAACTTGGTCTTGTTTCTAGTTTAGTCATTAAGGAAGGGTATTAGCATATTATTGTATTACATTAGGATATTTTCTAAGGAATAGTTACTATGATTATAGTTATAGTGGTATTAACCACTTAGGTAGGTAGATTTCATGGGACCAGATATTTTATGCTACTTGATGCTTTTGGATCCACCCACCTCCTTATTTTTTAGGGGTTTATTTTGTACCTATAATAGGCTTTCCATAGTTTTATTTGTTTTGCTATTTAAATCATTTCTTCATCTCTTTGTTGAATCGAATAATATAGCAAGGTATATTTTAAGGTGCCTAATATGTCAAGTGGCTAAAGGTGATGCTTATAATACAATGTTGTACATGTCATTACCATTTATAAGATGAACATGGACATATTTGAGTATGGATTTCAAGTTGGGATTGTCAAACACATAGATTAATTTTTTTTTAATTATAGAAAGGTTTTATAAGATGGTTGATTTTATTACATGTAATAAAATAAATGATTCTACTAGAGTTACAAAACTATTTTCTAAGGATGTTATGAGATTGCATGGTGTTATGAAAACCATTACATAAAATAGGGATACAAAATTTATAAGTCATTTTTGTAGGAATTAATGGAGGAAGTTTTTAACTAAGCTATAATATAGTAGAGCATACCACCCACTAATATATGGAAACATATAAGTTGTAAATAAGAGCTTAATAAATTTGTTGAGATGCATATTTGAAGTGAAGGTCAAACAAGGGAACTTAGATTTACCATAAGCTAAGTTTCCATATAATATTTCAATGGATAGATCAATAGGAATATTGGCATTTAATATTATTTATGCGATAAATCCCATGTATATTTTATATTTGGTATGGTTACTAATTATAAAATGGGTTAGTCTTGATGCAGAAGCATTTACATATAACATACAAAATTACAAGAAGAAGTGAAAAGAAAGCTATAGGAAAGTAATGAAAAGTCGAAGCTAGCACCAAATGTTAGAAGAATATCAGAAGTATTTGAATAATGATATTTGGTGATGGCTTATTTGAGGAGTGAAATATTTCCAATAAGCACATATAATAATTTTAAGTACAAAAAATTGGATAGTATAACATTGTGAAGAAAATCAATGACAATGCATATGAGACAAGTTTACCAATTTATTTTGATATATATCAAGTATTTAACATTTCATATTTATATGATTTTCATGGATAATATGGTGAATGGGAAGCAAATGAATAAGTATATTATCATCAACAACTACCAAACAAGAAGAAAGAAAAGATAATACAAGTTTTGGATAAGAAGATTATACACACAAGTAAAGAAATTTATAACATGCATTTAGTATAGTGGGAATGATTACAATAGGTAAACAAAACCTAGATTTAAAAACTAGAGTTAACAAATATTTAAAGAGTAAATTACATGAGTATAATTAGAGCAGCTCCCAGGAGCTAAGTTATTTTCAACCAGAGGATAATGATGCAGGGAGAAAACTTATAAAAGCCATAAATTTTGATCCTTAGCTCCATTTTAAGTATAATTTATTCTAAAATGATCATATTAAAAAAAAAAATTATAAATAACCAAATATATCTAGTTAAGATTTTCTTAGAAATTTTCAGAGGTCATATGTGACTATTTGAGGGTCCAAAATACATTTTAATATTTCTTTCATGATTTTCTCTTTTTAAGAACAACATATTTTTAACCTGACATGAAATTTAGTTTAAATTTTTACATTAAGTTAATTTTTGTTTTTATAAGATATGCATATATTTTTAGGCCCATACAAGCTGCATGTAAAACATACTAAAAGTAAAAGTTGAAAATTGTTAGAAGAGAAAGTTACTAAGATAACAATTTTATAAAAATTACATGGGTCAATTAAGTTTAGGTGCTTTAGGTAGATTAATATTTATTTATATTTTAATAATGCATGTCAGTTACAACTTTAAATTCAGCTTTATTTGAAGAATTTTATGTAAACATTTTATTCAATCAATGAGAATTAACATAAAATTTTGCTTTCATGCAATTTCTAAGTTTATGCATATTAATATTTTTCTTAGCTACTATGTGCTTTCAACATCTAGTATGAGAGAAAGTATAAATATTTTATGTGTAATAGATGGTGAGAGGATAATGACAAGGAATAATTTATCAAATGAATGGGCATAACCAAGAGGTGTAGAAGCAAGTGGAAAAATTAATTTTAATTTTTGTAAATCAAATACAAAAGCAAGCAGAAGATGAAACAGAGGAATAAGTATATAATGAAGATGAAATTCTAATGAAAAAGAAACAACATACATTTTGATTTATAGCTCTGTTTGAGCCCATATTCATTCTAAAATGATTGGATGGACAATTTAAATACAACCATAATAAAAAAATTTAGTTATGAAACGTTTTTAATATTTTTTGGAGGCCATATGTGACCATCTGAGGGTCCAAAATTGTAGTTTAATTTTATTTTCTGGTTTTTTCAAAAATTATAAATTATCTATTTTTATAACTAGAAGTAAAATTTAGTTTAAATTCATCTAATAGGTTAATTTAATTATTTAGTTTATTCTCAGATATTTTTAGAACTGTGTGTGCTTGTATGTAAAAATTACTAAAAATAATAACTATTAAAAATAACAAGTTGAGTTTTTTTTTTTTTAGATTTCCAAATTTTGCATGTCAACTCTAATTATACGTTAAGGCTTATTTATAAATAGTTTTTAATTATTTTAACCATTTAATATCAATTAAAATAGGTTATTATTTTAAAAGCTTAGTCTATTAGTAATTTTATTGTCTTGATAGTATTTGGATTCATTATTTAGTATTAGAACAAGTATGAATATTGGACATGTAAGAGATGGTGAGAGGATGAGGAGTAATTGCTCAGATGAATCATCATATTCAAGTGTTTAAGAGTCAAGTAGATTAATTAATTGAGATCATTAAGAATAAAAGATAAAGGAGAGTAGAAGATGATGTAGAAGATGACATAGATCATGAAGAATAAATTATGCAAGAGGAGTAACAAGAACAACCACCATTAATGGAAGAAAGGATGGTTAGAGATTTGGAATGAAATAACGAAAGAATCAAGGTTGACATTATAGATTATGGACAATGTTTAAAACCAAAGAATTTGATAGATTGGATGAATAAAATGGATAATTTTTTTGAATGTAGATCTATAAGAGAAGATAATAATGTAAATTTTGAATACATGAAATTGAAGAGTCATGCAATGATCTAGTGGAATCGCCAGCATAAAGAAAGATAGAGAAAAGGTAAATATAAAATCAACTCGTAGAAAAATATGGATAAGAACTGGAGGGAGAAATATCATCTTGTAGATTATGCACAAACCCTATACAAAATATTCCAAAATTTGAGATAGACACATCACATTATACATGAGTATACAGATGAGTTTTACAAACTTTCCATACACATGGAGCATGATGAGATAGAAGATAAGATGGTTGTAAGGTATGTAAATGGTTTTAAGTTTCCTATTTAAGATGAATTAAACATGTATATAATCATTTATGCAGAAGAAGCTTATTGATTAGTTTTGAAGGTAGAAGAAAAACAAAATAGACATAATTTCATAAGAACATCTATTGGGCCAAGAAGACGACAATCCCATCTAATAAAATGATGAGGTGAATTTAATAAAAAATAGAGGTGAGTTTAATACCAATATATGAGAATCATCTTATTTTTCAGAAAGACAAGAATATAATAAAAAAAGGGTTTCAATATCAGGAAAGAGTAAGAGGATTTTAGAGAGGACAAAACTATGATGCTGGTAAATGATGGTTTCCAAATAATTGAAAGTCTTATTTTTGTTACATATTTAGAAAATAAGGCCATATAACATTTGAGTGTCCACACTACCATGATCTAGAAAGGAGGTAGGAGGGTCACCCAATAGTGAATTTAGTTGAATTTGAAATAGAAGAGCAAAATATTGAATTTACAATTATAGATAGTGGAGAAAATCTCATGATGAGAAGAACAATGATTACTCCAAGGAAAGAACTTGTACAAAATAAAGAAGGTGGTGATGCATGGATGTGAACAACTATATTTTAAACATGGTGTAATTTAGGAGGTAAGATATGCAAAGCCATTATAGATGGTGGTAGTTGTAAAAATATGGTTTCTAAAGACATTACTGAGAAACTAAATTTGTAATGTGAAAAGCATCCTAATCCTTATCGTATTTCATGGTTTAAGAAAGGAGATGAAGTTATAGTATGTAAAAGGTGATTAATCAAGGTTTTTATAGACAAAAATTACAAGATGAAAAATGATGCGATGTTATACCAATGGATTCATGCCATATATTATTGGGAAGGCCATGACAATTTGATAAAAAAATAGTTTATGATGGAGTAAAGAAGACATATAGTTTCTAGAAATGTGGTATGAATGTAGTTTTATTACCACTTAAATAATAAGGGTAGGGTAAAATCATGTTGATCACAAAATAATTTATCAAAGACACAAAGATGATAGGTTGTTTCTATGTATTATTAGTAAATAAAGAAGACATAAAAGTGGTACAAATACCAATAGACGTAGTAGTGTTGAGAGAATATGCAGATGTTTTACATGATGAGTTACAAGATGGTTTACCACCAAAGAGATATATTTAACATTATATTTATTTTATTATAAGATTAACTTTACCCAATCAAGAATATTATAGGGTGAGTCCAATAGAACATACAAAATTGAATAAGCAGGTTACTGAATTAGTGAGGAAGGGTGTAGTAAGGAAGATCCTGAGTCTATGTGCAAGATTAACATTACTAACTCCAAAAACAGATGGATGGTGGAGGACGTGTGTGAATAGTATAGAAATAAATAAAATTATAATCAAGTATAGGTTTATTATACCTCATTTTGATGATATGATGGATGTTCTTGTAGGAGAAAAATAGTTTATCAAGATTGACCTAAGGAGTGGATACTATTAGATTCATATTCATGAAGGAGATAAATGGAAAATAAAATTCAAGACTAATGATGGTTTATATGAGTGGATAGTGATGCCATCCAAGCTATCTAATGCACCCAACACATTTATGAGGGTGATGTACATAGTTCCATGAGAATACAGTGGTAAGTTTGTGGTGGTTTTTTTTTTATGATATTTTAATATTTAATAAGACTAAATATGAGCACTTACAAAATTTGAGAATGATATTATAATTATTAAGAAAATAAAAACTCTATGAAAATTTGAATAAGTGCAAGTTTATGTAAAATAGTTTGATATTTTAGGATTTGTACTTTCAACAAGTAGTGTAAGAATGGATGAAAAAAAAGTAAAGACAATTATTGAGTGGCATATCCCAAAGAGCATCATAGATGTAAGAAGATTACATGGTTTAGAAACTTTTTATAGTGTTTATTAAGAATTTTATTATTATTGTTATGCCCATAACAAATTATATGAGAGGAACAAAATTTGCATGGACAAGGGAGATAAAATAAAGGTTTAAGTTGTTAAAGAAGAAAATCATAAAAAATCCTATTTTAGCATTACCATATTTATAAAAGTTTTTGAAGTTAATTGTGATGATTCATTTATGAGAATTAGTTCTATGTTGAGTCAAGAAGGAATTAGTGCCATGCTATTGATAAATTGAATGAGATAAGAACAAAATATTCTATGTACGGTATCAAAATTTATGTCATTATACAAGCATTAAGACACTGGAGGCATTACCTAGTGCCTAAAATTTTTATCCTATTTACTAATCATGAGGCTTTGAATTATGTGAACACTCAAAAGAAGATAAATAGTAGGCATGAAAAGTTGGTATATTTCATGTAGGGTATACTTTTGTGTTGAGCCATAAATCAAGAAAATAAAATTAGGTAGTTAATGCTTTTAGCAGTAGAGTGGGATTGATAACTACTATGGTGAGTAAAGTAGTTAGATTTCAATTGATTAAAGAATTATATGATACTGATATATATTTTGGAAAGATAGTTGACCAATGAAATAATCCATTAAAAATTGAGACAATTAATGTTTAAGAAGAGTATATTATATAGGATTGTTATCTCTTTAAGAGAAATAATTATGTATTCCAATCGGGTCTTTAAGAGACAATATTATAATAGAATTACATAGTGGTGGTTTGGCTAGATATTTTGGTAATATACAGACAATAACTTTGGTGGAAGATAAGTATCTCTGGCAAAATATGAAGAGAGATGTGAAAATATATGTTGCATGTTACATGACATGTTAGGTGGAAAAAGGACAAACACAAAATATAGGGATGTACATGCCATTACTAGCTCTAGGAGGACCATGGATAAATATGAATATGGATTTTATGTTTGGATTACCAAACACATATAGAAGTAGTGATTTAATTTTTATTGCTTTAGACATGTTTTTCAATATTTTTCATTTTATTTCATTAAATAAAACCAATGATGCCACTAGAGTTTTAGCACTATTTTTAAGGATATTTTGAGATTGTGTGGTGTTCTAAAAGCCATTACATTAGATAGAGACATGAAATTTATATATCAATTTTAGAGGACATTGTAGAGGACTATGGGGACTAAGATATAATTTAATAGTGCATATCATACAAAAAAATATAGACAAAAAGAAGATGTAAATAAGAGTGTCAAAAATTTATTGAAATGCATAGTTGGAGAGAAGCCCAAAAAATGGAACTTGGCTTTACTCTAAGATGAGTTTTCATACAATAGTTTAGTGAACAAATCAATAGAAAAATCATCATTTTAAATTTTTTATGGGATAAATCTTATGAGTTTTTTAATATTTGGAATAGTTGCCAATTATATAATGTGTTAGTGATGATGTAAAAACATTTGTAAAACATATACAACAATTACAAGAAGTAAGAATAAACTTATAGGAACGTAATGAAAAATATAAATCATTAACAGATGCTAAAATAAATTCAATATTTTTTGAATAATGATATTTACTCATGGTTTAATTGAGTAAAAAAAGATTTATAAAAGACACATATAACATGTTGAAGTACAAGAAAATTGGACCATGTAAAATTGTGAAAAAAATCAATGACAATTTTTATGAGGTGAGTTTACCATAGAATTTTGATATTTATATAGTATTTAATGTTTCATATTTATATGGTTTTCATGGATAAGATGGTGAAAGTGAATAATATGAATAAGTATATGGGTCAACATGTGCCAAAGAAGAAGAAAGAAAAGATAGTGTAGGTTCTGAATAAGAAGACATTAAACACAAGGTAAGGAAAATATGAATTGTATCTAGTATAATGAAAGATGAAGAATATTGATAATAACATAATGCATTAGTAAAATCAGGTTAACTTGTAGGAACTGAGTTATTTTGAACCAAAGGAGAATGATGTAAAAAAGTGGCCGAACCTATAGAGGCTATAAATTTTGATCCATAGCTCTAGTTGAGCCCATATTCATGCCAAAATAACTAGATTGATATGTTCAATGAAACTATAACCCAACTTTTTTTTGATGTACATTTTCAATATTTTTTAGAGGTCATACATGACCATTTGAGGGTATAAAATTATAGTGTAATTTTATTTTCAAGTTTTTTCAAAATTTACAAATTCTCTATTTTTGTAACCCGAGTTGAACTTAAGCTAAAATTAATTTAATAAGTTAATTTTAGTGTTTAGCTTTTTCTTAGATATTTTTAGAGCTGTGTGTTCTTACATGCAAAAATTACTAAAATTAACAACTGCTAAAAATAATAGGTCAAGTTTTATTTATTTTTAGAGTTACAAATTTTTCATGTCAACTCTAATTATGAGTTGAGGATTATCTATTCATGATTTTTTATTATTTGAATCATTAAATACAAATCAATACATGTTATTTTTTAAAAATTTATCTATTGTTAATTTTATTGTCTTGATAGTGTTTAGGTTCATTACATTCAAAAATGAGAGGAACGAGAATAGCCACCATCAATAAAAGAAAGGATGGTTAGGGTGTTAGAGGGAAGGAACAAAGGAATCAAGGTTGATGTTCCATATTATAGTTATAGTTGAAAATTATAGGAGTTGATAAATTGGATGAACATTGTGCATAAATTTTTCTAATGAAAAAATCTAAGAGAAGATAAGAAAGTGTAATTTTCATGCAAGAAATTGAAGGGTCATACAATGTTCTAGTGGGATCACTTGCATAAAGAGAGATAGAGAAAGGGTAAAGAGATGATAAACATGTTTATAAATATAGAGAAGACGCTGAGGGAGAAATTTATTCATATGGATTATACACAAACCTTATATAGAAGATTCAAGAATTTGACATAAAAAGATCATAATAAACAAGAGTATATAGATGACTTTTACAAGATTTCCATTAAAGTTTATCATGATGAAAAAAAAGAATAGATGGTTGTAAGGTATGTAAATGGTTTTAAATTTTCTATTCAAGATGAATTAAGTATTCATAGAATACTTTTCATGGAGGAGTCTTATCAATTATATCTGAAGGTTGTAGAAAATTAAAATAAACATACTTTAAGAAGATCAGTTGGGCAGAAGAGGATAATCCCCTTGAGTAAGGGGATGAGGTGCGTTTAATACCATTAGAGGAGAGTCATCACATGGTGCAAAAAATTAGGAAGATAATAGACAAGGGTTTTATTACCAATAGAAAGGAAGATTATTTGAGAGAGGACAAGGGTATAACGATGTTAAACGATGGTTTCTAAATCCACATAGGTCTTATGTTTATTATATATGTGGATAAATAAATATAAAATTTGAGTTTCCACACTATCTTGAATAATAAAGGAGGTAAGAAGAACACTCAAGAGTGAATTTAATTGAGTTTGAGATAGAATAAAAAAATATAGAAGTGGCAATAGAAGATATTGGATAAATTCTCATGATGAGGAGAATAATAATTACTCAAAGGATAGAAAAAGTGAAAAATAAGAAGGTGGTGATGCATGGATATGAACAAATATTTTTTGAATAAAATATAATTTAGGAGGTAAGATATGTAAATTAATTACAGATGGTGGTAGTTGTGAAAATATGGTCTCTAAGGACATAATTAATAAACTTGGTTTACAATGTAAAAAACATCCTTATCCCTATTATATTTTATGATTTAATAAATGGAATGAAGTTATAGTAGATAAAATGTGCTTAATCAAGTTTTATATATGAAAAAATTACAAGGTAAAATATGGTTTAATGTTATAGCAATGGAAACATGGCATTTGTTACTGGGAAGGCCATGGCAGTTTCATAGAAAAATAATTCATGATGGAGTAAAGAACAATTATATTTTATAGAAAGGTTCTAAAAATGTAATTTTATTAACTCTTAAATAGAAAGGGAAAGCATAAATCATGATTTACACAATATAATTTATCAAAGACATGAAGATGACAAGTGTTTATTATATATTAATAGTAAATAAATAAGACACAAAAGTGGTGTAAATAACAACATAAGTAGTATCAGTGTTGAAATAATATGTCAATGTTATACTTGATGAGTTATTAGATGGTTTATAATGAAAGATAAACATTTAGCATCATGTTGAATTGATTCCATTATTAGATCTATCCATTCAAGCAACTTATAGGATGAGTCCAACAAAACATGTATAATTGAATAAACTAGTTACTAAATTGGTAAGAAAGGGGGTAGTTAGGGAGATCATGAATCCATTTGAAACACTAACATTTCTAACTATAAATAAATATGGGAGGTGGAGGATGTATGTGGATATTAGATCAATAAATAAAATTTCTATCTAATGCAAATTTCCTATAGCTTATTTAGATGATATGACAGAGGTGCTTTTGAGAGAAAAGTAATTTACCAAAATTGATCTAAGGATTAGTTACTATTATATTCATATTCATGAAGGATATGGAAGGAAAACAATATTCAATATTAGGAATGTCTTATACGAGTGGATAGTGATGTAAATTAAATTATGTAATGCACCTAGTGCATTTATGAGGGTGATGATCATAGTGATATGAGATAACATTGGTAAGTTTGTGGTAGTTTATTTTGATAATAATTTTATATTCAGTAAGATTAAATAAGAGGAATTAAGGAATTTGATAATGGTATTATATTTGTTAAGAAATGAGAATCTCTATGCATATTAGAAGAAGTGAAGGTTTTTTATAAATTAAT
>JARHVA010010467.1:0-37500 GCA_037957365.1 Torreya grandis | reverse complement strand
TTGTGGAAGAAGAAGGGAAAATGTAGAATGGTAGACATTTTCTAAGGTGTTTTGGGAGAAGGATAATTTTTAGGTCAAATTAGTCAATCATAACTAGAGGAAACACAAAGTACAAAACAAAAATCAATCCCTCAATAGCCTCTAATACAAAAACCTAGAATGCGTATAATTTATAGGATCCCTCCCATTTCAAAAAATATGGGCTCATTTTTTTAGACTAACAGTGGTATAAGAGATTGATTCTAAATAATATCAAGCTATGGAACAAGTTGCTATGATAATTCACGCTTATAATTTCTTATGGAAGGTTATCACTCCATCTTATTATACTAAAGCACCAATAAGCTAACACACAATGGTGACATCCTCACCCTCTTAGTTTTTTCATTAGTCATAGCCTTAACCCCCTCCATATTCCCATTTCCCATCTCATCCTAATAAATAGGACATTTCAGCTAAATTAAAAGTTACACAGGCCCAAATAGACTTAAAAAAAACTAAAGGACGTCGATAAAAAGTGCCAAAAAGAAGAAAGAAAAAATAAGAAACAAGATTAAGTTAAGCACAAGACCAAAGAATAAGAATATAATCAAAGTAAAAAAAAAATCAAAATATAATCAAAAGGAAGAAAAAGTTGTTGTGAATAACAATAAATATGAAGAATAATAATACATGTAGAAAATGTATAAGCAAGACAAAGAAGAGGAATAAAATAAGAAACAAGAAGAAGAATCTGTGAAAAGAGAAAAAAAAGAGAAGACAAAAAATGAGGAGGAGAGGAAAAAATAATAAGGCTGATTTAGTAGTCAAATAAATACAAGAGAAAGAGTGAATCCCTATGCATGAATGAGGATGAAAGAAAGAAAAAGGATGAAGAGAAAATTGCTAATGACACTACATAATAAGAAGATCAAATAACAAAGGTGTACGTAGAGTAAATTACCAAGGAAAAAAATAACTGGAGTTAAATAGGAAGGACAAAGTCGTAGACAATATTAATAAGGATGAATAACTAAATTAATCTTCAAAGCTAGTAGCAAAGTTAAACCAACAAGAGATTCTTTATGCCCCATATCCTTTAAACATATCACAAGACTTAGTATTGACACTAAGAGGTGAATAATAAGAGACATCACATGATATACATCAAATAAATATCTGATGGTTGTGTGACATCTGAGGCCTACCCATATGATGAATAATTTTTCCACTCATAGTTATTAAATTGTATAAAAGCTAGCCCCAAACATAATTACTTTGAATTATTTTTCTTTGACCACAATAAGTCAAGAATCATCACATGATGTGAGATAACTAACATAACAAAATTAGGTTGATGGATCATCTATATTCTAATAGTGACTTTTATAGAAATGATCTGAAGATGGAATAAGATAACCTCTAGCTAAGGAAATAAAATACATTTGCATGATCATTTGGTAGGGGCAAACATGATCACTGATGATAGTTGTCTAGCACTGATTGTCTAAGTTATGGGAGACCAAATAGTGTCCAAAGAGAAATAATTCATGTCATTTCTTTCTCATCTCACCAATGATTGGGTGCTTGTGTATAAAATTATAGAACTATGAATGCAAGGGAAACACCTAAAAGAAGAAACTAAAATCATTTTACATCTCCATGATGGTTATGACTAGGTGTTAAACACTTCTACATATAAAACCACCAAAATGCTTGAAATGTGCTTGAATAGAATTAGTAGTTTCAATATTTACTCTATGATTTGTAGTCTGATTTATCAAAGGTAGACAAGGACAAAACCATCATGGAATATCAAGTGGCCATGCCTATCCTCATGAATGTTTTGCTTAAGATGTTTCATAACTTAAGAGATGAAGTTTTGAAAAACATTACTATGTGATAAAATGATATTATTTGCATGATGTTATTTGGCATCCAGACCTAATGTTACACATACAATCTGGAGGAATTTTCACAAGATAGTCAATTTAAGCTCTCATATAATAGGGTTATCATTACCACTATGAATGATGGCAATATTAAGGAAATTATGTAGATGCCAAAATCCCCTATACACTTTGATCAATAAGGTATAGGATGTCTTAGCTTATTGAAAATAATTCAAGAAAGATATTTCACACCTAGACATCTTGATTACTATGATTTTTGATGAGCCAAAATTCATCATGTAAGCCTAGATCAAATAATATTATCAAAATAAAGATGCATCCAAATTATTGTAGATAAAACCTCCATTACCTAACTCTACAACTACATCATATTTACCCATGGTTTATATAGTGACATTATATTTAGTAACACCATATTACAACATAACACCTTTTTTCCCAACATTTATTTAGCCTCATCTAACTCCACTAGTATAGAACATGTCTCCTCCATCTATATAATTATTTTACGGAACTAGTTTGAGACTTTTTGAATAAATTTGAAGTAGGGAAGGCCATAATCATTGGGTACAAAGAAGGATGGTTAGAAACCTAAAAGGGTGGTGTCCTAGTTATGCTAAGCTATTTAAAAATTAAAAGGTGGAATATTTATACTCTACTTAGTTAAAAACTTGAAAGGGTTGCTACATAGTGTGCAAGAGATAAGTTCTAGTAAATGACACCTTGAACAATTACCACAAGTAATTTTGTATTGATAAAAATCTTTGCACAAGAAACTTTACAAACTCTACTAGTAGTAACACTTCTATGAATTTCTCTTGGGATGAGATAAATTTTTATGTATGTGAAAGTTTTGGTAGTGGATTGAAAATTGTAAAATCAGATGGTGTAGATACTTGACAAGTGTGAGATGTAGAACATTTTATGTAACACACATCATTTTGTATGAATGTTGTTCATGTTTGTATTAAGAAATAATGTGGAATGTGAAATTAATCCATTGATATTGAACTAAAATGATATAATGTGAAGTGACAGAGCTTTGAAATTTCTATATATAATTATCAATTGTAACAAAAAAGGGTTCTACAATATAGAGATCATATGATGCATTTTTTGTGTGCATTTTTGTACTTTTTCTATGTAAAGACTATGCTCTATTTTTATCACATCTTCTTAACTACATAATAATAATAATAATAATAATAATAATAATAATAATAATAATAATAATAATAATAATAATAAACGATCTATATAATTTAAATCTACATTTATTTAAATAAAAATTTAATTCTAAATTGAATGAATACTCAATCTTCTTATAATTATGTGTCTATTCTGAACTTGTATCCTAATTCACACATTAAAAAACACAATATCACATTATATTGGATTTTCCAATAACCCATACTAACACTTATATACATTGAATTAATATTAGATACTAATTTTATAAATACTTTTTCCAACAACTCCATGTAGGACACTCCTATATTGAAATTAAGGTTACTAAGGAAGTTAGAGATTATGTCATGTATCTGTCTGATATAGATCAGTATTTTATGAGACATTACAAGAATTTTTTTCAAGGATCAAGTTACCACTATAAAAACAAAAGTTTCATTCAAAATTGAAATGGATTAGTGCCCTAAAAATTCAATGTTACTCATTAATGGCCTATTATAGACTCCTCTCCATTGACATGTTTTATGATGCATTCAGTCAAATTACTCATTTCAAGGTGTTGGACATTGATTGATTTATTTGTGAGTTTTACCAAACCCTATGAGACATTTTTGGGCCAATTTCTTTTGGAAGTTTACCATGAAGCTATGAAAAATAATTATTTAGGAAATTTCATTAACATGGGTAACATCATCATTATTCCAAAGTTGGAGACCTAAGCTCATCACTAGTTGTAGCCCAATTACTCTTCTCAATGTTTATCATAACATCATTACTTAGGCCCATGCTATTAAAATTTGTCATTTACTTCCCACTATTGTTCATTGATTCACAAAATAATTCTATTCAAGCTAGATATATACTTGATAATATAATTTTTTTTTTTGGAATGCATGTAGTGGGATCACACATACCATTAGAGATTAACATTTTTTATAAAGTGAATTCTAGAAGGATAAGGAACATATCAAGTCGAATTTAATTATTTCCATGTTGAGATATCTACATTTTATTCTGATGTTTATTTATTTAGTTCAAAATATTTTGATGAATACTTCTTGTAGTCTGAGTATTGATGGCTATCGATTTGATAAAACTAGGTTGTTCAGATCCATCAAAGTTTCTTCTAGCCCTCCACCTCTATGTGTTGGTTGTTGAAGGTTTGGTTAAATTTTAATTAATTATTATTTACAAATTCTTTTCAAGTATATCTCCTTTCCAAATTTACCTTAATCTTAGCTCATTAATCATCATATTTTTTAATGATTCCTTCCTCACCATTTTAGAAGAAGTGGAGGTGGTTGTCAATGTTATGGAATGTCTTCAAACCTTCTTATTTATTCAAGTTCAAAAATTTAGTAAGGTAAAATTATTCATTATAGAAAATAATTTGGGAACAAACATGATTTGTTTGGTATGTATAATTTGAGTGGATTTCCAATGGAGAGATGTTCAAATTCTCAGGAATCACCTTTTCTTTCCAAGCATCTCATGTTGAACTTCATAATTATGTGTACAAAATAATGGAGAAGAAGGTTACTTCTTGGTTCATTAAATCCATTCATTTTAATATTAATTTTAAAACTTATTCCATGGTTATATCTCCCACTCATTTTTATTAGTCTACTTGTAAGAATCCCTATAATTATAACTATCTTAGTTTATAAAACCTCCTCAAATATTTCCTTCCTACAAATCTAAAGGCAAAGAATCTTTTCCATAATGTAGCATAGGATATATTTTGTCATCCTAAATATGTTGGATCTATGATCCTATTTTATTTTTAAAGGTATGGGTTTGCTTTATGTTCCAAACAGATATAGATGCACCATGAAAAACACTATTCATGATTACTATTCACTAATGATGTCATAGATACTATTCATATTGGTGAGGTGTACACAACACTATTATTGAAATTTTAGGTGGCATGGGTTGAATTTTTCATTTGGAGGAAAAAAATGTGGTCAAAAGATAAACCTACCCCTTTTAGAAGATTATGCTAAGTGGAGAGACATGAATCAGTATGTCTGATTGGCATCTACTTTTTCCATGTGACCTTACTTAAAGGTGGTGCCAACTTTCCAAAGAATCTTTGTACTTGGTAAAATATTACCCCGTGAAACATGTGGCATGGATTATCTTGGGGTACACCATGTCTCTTGACAATATTCCCACCATGTAAAGTATTGGGATGAATTGTGGATCCCTTTGTCTTTATTTCACTCATTCTTTCATTGTAAAATATGTAAATGAGTGTATTTCCTTTGATTTAGTTAGGCTAGGTTGGTAGTGAGGCAAATTTTGGAGAATAGGCTTGGTGTGAAGCCTTTGGGGAGACTCCTTGGCATGTTGGCCAAGTATTGAGTGTTATAATGTCATGCATTAGTAGCATGGTCTTTTGAAATGTAATGTGTTATCATTTTAATGAATATTGTGAGAATATTATGAGTTGAATTTACATGTGTTTATGTATGTGTTATGAGTAATTGATAGGATTATATGGATTGGTGAATCCATTATGTGGTTGGAAGTCACATCAATTGGTATCTGGACTAAGGTTTACTGAGTGTTGACTCCATCAACTAGTATCATAGGTTATGTATAAGGAGTGTTAACTCCATCAACTGGTATCAAAACATGTTTTAATATTGTTGGGAGGAGAAGAGGATACATTTGAAGAAGTGATTGTGTTTTGTGTTTTTAAGGTTTGAATATGGGAAATAAGGTTTGATGTGAATTATTCAAAACATTATGGTAGATGAGGAGTGTATCTATCAAAGCAAATTCAGTCAAGATGACCCTAAATGAACACTTATAACTAGTCTGATTACCTATGTAACTATTTGAGAAAATAGTACTTATGTGTCTAAAAGGCCATTTAAGGACCAATTAAAGTTTTTAGTGGGACTAGGAGGTGGTATTCCATGTTTATAAATATCTTAAATCCTGATCAAGTGCTCATTACAAGAAGAATGAGAAAAAGTGATAGAGTTAGGGTCAAGATTGAAGAAGATTGCAGCCATAAAGACTTAAAAGTGAGTAAAGAATTCAACAATGAAGAGTTTCATGAGAGTGTATACTTTAGTCTTCAAGAGGTGCATGTGGGTGGAGAGAGAATAAAATTAATTTTTTAAGTTTCCATGATGGAAACTTTGGATGAAGAGATTATGGAATTTAGTGCACAAGAAGACATTTTGGTGAAATTTCAGCCATGTGTAGAAGTTAGAAATGAGTGTGTGGATGAGGAGATTGCAGCTTTGGAAGTGGATGATATGGATATTTTGAGAGATCATTGTGAAAATTAAAATCATGAGGAACATGTTAGTAATTCTAAGGAGTTGAATTTTTCTTTGGGATGAACTTTGGAAGTGATTAATGTGAAAGTATTTGCACATGAGAAGAATGCAAAAGATGATGTTACAGCCATGAGAGAAGAGCTGAAAATGGTAATGTTTGATGTTAAAGATCTAACAGGTGGTTGGATTATGGATTAATAAATATAGGTGGGTTTTATGTGGAGGTAAATGGTATGTGGTGGGCAAGAGCTCACATGGAATTGTGAAATGAATGATAGATAATGTTGAAGGAGGAAGTTAATTTATGATGATGGGTTGGATCCCACATGTAAATATATTGAGATATAGATATTTTTTTGGTGGAGATGGATGGTTTCATATGGGATGTGTGATTCCATAAAGATGGTTTTGGGGCTAGTATGTAGAAACTAGAAGTGGAGAAGGAAAAATAAATTTCTCCAAGTACACTTGGTGTTGGAAGGGGACACTATGTCATTACCCTATGTGACCAAAAAAGAGTGGTTCTACAACTTACCTCCTCTATGTGATCAAGAGATCACATTATTTACCTCAAGTGTCTCATACATGAGCATCTTAGGGCTTAGGTAAACTTGTATCACCCTAACATAGAGTGCAGTATTCATGTGCTCATGTGCTCATGTGTTCATGTGTTAATGTGTGTGCCTAAAAATCTTGGAGAATAATAAGGATATCTCATGGGAATTATGTTAATTTCAACTAAAGGATAATGATGCAATAAATAAAACACTATTCATGCAACACTATTCATATGTACTATTCACTAATGATGTGGCAGACACTATTCATCATAGTGAGGTGTCTACAAGACTATTCTTGTGTGCTTAGGTGGTATGGATCAAATTTTTAATGTAGGGAAAGGGAAGAGTGGTCAAAAAGTAAACCTACCCTTTTTTGAAGCTTGTGGTAAGTGGGGAGACATGAATCACTATTTGAAATTGGCATCTACTTTTTCCATGTGACCTTTCTTGAAGGTGGTTCCAAATTTCCAAATATGATTTGTACTTGGTCAAAGATGACCTTGTGAAGCTTGTGGAATGGACTATATTTGGGCACACCTTATCTATTGGCAAGATTCCCTCTATCTGAAGGAGTGGGATGAATTTTGGGGCCCTTTCTGTTTCTTCACTTATTCTTTCTTTGTAAAATCTATAAATGAATGTATTTTATTTGCTTTAGTTAGGATAGTTTGGTACTGAGGAAAAATTGGGAGAATAGGATTTGTGTGAAGCCTTTGAGGAGCCTCCTTGGAATTTTGGCTAAGTAATTAGTGTTGTAATGATATGCATTGGTATCATGGTCTTTTAAAATGTAATGTGTTTTGTATTTAATGAAGACTATGAGAATATTATGACTTGAATTCATATTTATTTATGTGTGTTATGAGTAATCGAGAGGATTAAATGGATTTATGAATCCATTATGTGGTTGGAGGCCACATCATATATCTATTGCCATTAAAGCATATGAAGCCTATTTTTTTTCCGTTATACATTATATCTCATTTGAAAATCCTATGGTATGTTTGCTTAAAAGGGCCTTAATTTTGATGCCATACTCAATGTTCTTGCCCTTATGAAAGTGATTGATAATTTTATTATAAAAAGCACTTGGAAAGCCTAGGATGTCATTTGACATTGGTTTGTTTGGAAATGAATCAATTCATAAAATGTGCTCTCTATTAACACACAATCTTTATGGTGGTATCCTGATATTAAATTTCATGGTGTCCCCTTTGTTTAGGTGCCTTTAGTTAAAACAAAAAATATTTTATATAAATTACATTCTCACCATTATATATATCATTAACATATGTGAAATAATTTATTTTCCTTGGCTTGAAATCAGAGCCAGAGTCTTTATTAATAATTGTAACTTTAATTATGTCAGTAAAATTCAAATGGTGGCTCTTATTAATTCCTTACCCAAAATTGGTATCAAAGATCCTCATCAATAGTAAAGCGTTTATAATGGGAATGTGGCTCCACCTTTACTCTAGTAAAAGAATCAACTTGGTTATTAATGGATCCCTTTCTCCCAAGTTATTTCCTTGTGAGATGTGTAAGAAGAGATGGAATCTCAATGCTTCCTCATTTTCTTTGTCAAGGAGTTTATCACTTTGTGGGAAACCATTTTCAGCTCAAGAAAGGTCAATTTGATTGGTGTATTCTTTACCAGGGGAATTTTTTGGAAAATAGATTATTACAAATGGGTATTCCCATGCCAAATCTTGATGCATGTGCTTAGATTGAGTTTCTCAAACACATATTTTAGTTTTATACTAGACAACAACAATCTTTGAAATGTATCCATTACTTATTCAAACCCTTAACTTTTTATTTGGATCATTACCTTGGTGTTTTTCCATGCTAGCTATAGAAAGATAGAATTTATGTCATTTTCAGTCATGAGGAATTAGACAAAGACTTTATTATTGTTAATAGTTTTCTTATGATATCTATTACTATGTTACAAATACAAGTAAAATATTTAAATTATGGCCTTATAAGTTAAGCTCCTCCACACCTTAATTACAGATACTTTGTTCCAAATATTATTGGGGAAATGTTCATTGCACTATAAAAAAATTACCTTTTAGCTCTGAAAGGGAGTGTTCTATCAAGTAGGAACGTGATCAAAGAAGATATGGTGTAGTTGGATGTAAGTATTATAGATGATATATGTTTTACGTACCTCATCTGCAAATATTTTTCACTAATGTCTTATCATGGAGGTTAGTTGTCTTCACATGATGGAGGATATTAAACCCATAATAAAATATTTTTTACTAGTTATTTATGTCTTGAATTTATCTTTTGCCCTTGTTTCACAATAGAAATTCTAAATTTTGGGTTTGACATTTTATGTAAAATATAGAGCATTTAAATTTTGAATACCTACCAAATATGAAATATGGAGGCAAGATGGACTTGTTTTATTGATTCTGATTTTGTTTGATTGCATATAAATATAATAGGATGGGATATAAATGGTATACGAAACATCCATCTTTGATATTTTGGGTTTGATATTTTGCTAAAATCTAGAGTATTTCAAATTTTGAATGCCTAGCAAATATGAAATATGGAGGCAAGATGGACTTGTTTTATTGATTCTAATTTTTGTTTGATTGTGTGGAGAGAAAAAAATGGGATATAAAAGCTTTCATAATTTTAGTCATTAAATGAATTTACAACATGATAAATCAATTATTTACTATTTATAAATTAGTGTATTGTAAAAATTACACACAAAAATATGGTCATTAGGTTAGGTAATCAAATATATTATTGTAAACAATATATTTCATATTTGGGTTTGGTTACGAGTTGTTGTAACATCTCCTTAATATCATATGATTATTTTTAGGATATTCTTTTGAGATAATATCTCCATGATTATACTAAATATTTTTCCTATATATTTATATTTGGTTGTTGAGTATGAATATAGATAAATATATTATTATTGTGTGATTAAGAATATTCATTTGTATTCTATGTTTGGCTTTATTGCATGACATAAATATGTGTATAATTTATTTAAATACCTATTATTGGTATTATATCAAGGACATCGTACCTGTGATGGATTAATAAACATAGGGGCATCCATTTTTTGTATTTCACCTAGTTAATGAGACATTGTTTAATAGGAAAAATGTGAAGTTATTTTTTATAAGTATAAGAATTTGATATTTGATCCATAGTGTGGAATTATGGGAATATGTTTTTTGATAGATGTTTTTAATCATTTATGTATATCACCTAGTGTTTTTAAAAATTCACTATCTTCAAAAATTAGCTCATCTTGTAGTCCCTAGCTCATTAATTGGTCATCATGCATCCCAGACATCAGTCTGGCCTTCTCATGCATCATGTATTCAAATGCTCAACCACTCTTAGTTCTATAGTATGGTGTTTGAAATATCTTTAAAATCTTCTAAGGAATACATATTATATATTTCAGCATGAAAAAATAACCTTAATAATATTCATTTATATTTAAAGCATGTTTTATCTAAAAGATTGGCTCACTAGTTTAGGGAAAAGAGGATATGTTCTCCATGATGTTCTACCTTAGAATGTTAAATCATCATTTCCACTTATAGTATTTTTCCTTTGCTACGTAATTCACACTTTATTTAGACTTTGAAAGGTAGGTTTTGTGTTCACTGATTTTGATCTGCTAATATGATTGGTGATTTATTTATAGGAATTTCCTAGTCTACATTTGATTTATGCACTTCTAATTATAAAGACACATTTAAAAAATATATGTATGATGAGTAGAAATTATATGCAATGAATGCATTATTTTCCCCTCAATTTATCTATCAAGTCAACATCACCATCATTACTTTTACATATCTTTTTAGTCGAACATTCAAACTCACCTTTGAGCTCACCCTCCATTCCATCATTCCATGCCTTGAGCTCTAATCAAAGTCAAAAAGTTTGTATTTAGGTATTATTTAATTATTAAGTTGTTAGCACACAATATCAAATGATATTAATATTAATTTAGGTTATGTTTTATGTCAAATTCTAGTTTACATTAGCGAAAATCATAGTATTTTTAGATTTAGAATTGTCTAGATAATTTTATAGTATTTAAGTTAATGTTTAGGGTTAAGTTTTTTACTTTCCATTTTTTTGGGTTTTTTAAATTCTATATTAATATGAGTTTACTCATATTTTAAAAATTATAAAATTTCAAAAATATTGAAGTGTCAATTATTTTTGTGGTCTCTACCAATAAAATATATAAAAAGATGCATTTTGTCTTTTAAGAGTATATTAAGTTTAGTCAAAGTCCTTTTTCTGAGTCACTATTCATTTGTCAAAATAAAAAAAAATGAGTCCAGAGTCAATTTTTTTAGGTTATTTTATGTCATATAGAGTCATTATCAAAATTATCATTGAGTCTATATCAAGTGTGTCAAATAAAATTAATATTGTAAAGGACAATTTATCGCTTGTATATGATGTATGAATTAAGGGTTTGGGGAACTTCTCCTTGATAAATTTATGCATATGAGATTCAAGTCACTATCATCTGAGTAAGTATCTTCCCATGTTGTAGGTAAGAGGTAACAGAGGATACAAACCATTCAATCCTCTCATTAGCCACTAGCGAAGGGGCCACTTCTACTTTAGTGGCATGTGTTTTTTAGAGCTATGGATTTTTCTTTTTAAATTTTTAGTGTGTTGTGAAAATAAGAATATATGAGTATTCCTATTCATTTTTGAGTATTCACCATGTAACCCCTTTTATATAAACAATGTATAATGTTGATCAAAATATAATGTAGTAATTATGTTGTGAATGTTTTTGGTAAACCAAGAAAATCTATTGTGTAAGGTTTTTGGTAAACCTAGAAAACCAATTATGTATGTTTTTTTGTAAACCTAAAAAATAAATTTTTTAAGGTTTTTGGTAAACCTATAAAACTAATTGTGAAATATTATTGATACACCTATAAAACCAATTAGATAGGGTTGTTGGAATAGTTGGTGAAAACCATCAGTGAGTTGATCATGAATGCATAGAGGTGGCACACCACAATCAGAGAATGATATATATTTTACCATGTAAAAAATAAGGGGTGAATGTTGGAAATTTAGTCTTTACATGAATTTACCACTTGGTAAATGAAGTAGTTATTATTACATAAACTACAATATAGTAAAAATTCAACACATTGATATGGTCAATGGGTTAGTTAATCAAATATATTTTTGTAAATAATATATTAGATATTTGATTTTGGTTATGATTTATTTTAACAAGTCATTAATATGATATGAGTATTATTAGGAGATTTGTTATAGAGAAGATCTCAATGATTATAGGAAAAAAATTTCCTATATATTTGTATTTGGTCATTGAGTAAGAATATAGATAAATATATTATTATTGTCTCATTAAAATATTCATCTATATTCTTGGTTCAGATCCATTTCATGATTTAAATATGTGTGCAAGGTATTTAAATATCATTGATTTTATTTAAAATAACAACATAATGACACAAAAACAACTCAACACAATTCAATGCAATGTGTATGATGTATGGAGTGAATTAAAGATATATTAACAAAGGGAATATAAATCAAAATACATATAAAAACCATTAGAAGACATTAAAATTTTTAGATGTGAGCCTTAGATATTTATCTTATCATAAAAACTTCCAAATATACAACACAACATAGCAAAGGCGTGTCAATCAAATATATTCATACCATTGAACTATCCATAAAATGAGGAAATGAGAATAGGGTTAGTATTAAGGAATATAAGATACCATGATCCTAACCCCATTTATTTCATATATGTAATATAGATATACTTGTTTGTCCTTGATCCCACCACTAATATGTAACCAAGAGCCCTATCCATGTAAAATCAACTATAAGGGTCAGGTATATAATAATTTATCCAACTCCCAAATTTTTAGAAGCTAGATAGGGTGGTAGTGACATTGATAATAAAATATAATTATGGGAAAATATACTTTTCCCAATATGTGTTCATACACATCAACATAGCAACAATGGTAAGGGTAACAAGACTTCCAGTGCAAGGTAGATCTCTTCCACCATAAAAAATCAAGGCCTATTAGATTAACTTTTAAATAAGGGATAATTATTCTAAAAGAACCAATGGAATTAGATTTAATTAAATATGATATGACATAGTGTGATTAATCTCTAACTGAATTCTAAGAAGATCTTAAAAGGCCACCAAAAGTGCCCACTAGGGAATGAAAAGTGTGATTGCCATTGCCTTTCAAATGCTCCAGATGACCAAGAATTTTTAGTTGGCCATGGGTCCTAGGATATAAACTAGTTTAAAATTTTAATAATATTGTTTTAGATGCATCATTTTTTTTTAATACGGGTTATACTATTGTTACTTTGTTTTACTTAATAAAAGTTTTTTGGTAGTCTATTTATGGCAAATATAGATTTTTGGCCTATGATTACTTTAAAAACTCTATCTAAGATTGGAATAGGTAAATCGTGCACATATAAATGGTGGATTTAAGTGTACGTGTTCATATAATCGAACCCTAGAGTGCCTAAAGTGTGATGTAGTACCTTTCACCCCATGTAAAAATCACTAAAAGTTATGATGGAATGTAGGTGTGACTTTATGGAGTTGTCAAAGCATCATGCATCCCATTTTAATTCTTCATCACCTTGTTGGATGTGCAAGTGGAGGTTTTGAGGAAATAATATTTATATTAAATAATAATGACACATCTATGTTCTATGGTCCCTATACCATAATAGCCAGTGTTGCATCCATAAGCTAAGGCACATGCACAACAACAAGCACCACCTCAAAAATCTACTTCCCCAACAAAGGTATCTAAGGTGAAAATAAATAAATTGATGTAAAATAAAATGCCACATCCTACACCAAAGTGTAATACTTGTGTAACCAATCCTTATATAGATGAAATGATTTTGCCTAATATTACTACAATGTGTGATCTCACACAACTTAGCATCACTAAGGAATAATTTTACAAGTCTATGTGTGGAATAGATAGGCACGAAGCTATATAAAGAGGAAAGAAAAATAGTTTTTCTTCTAGAAACTAGTGCATACTTATCAAGTGTGTAAGAATGTCCCAAACATTGTAATGATTGATATTCCCATTACTCTAGCTTCAATGATAGTAGAAACTATTGTGGAGGAATAAGAGAGAAAATGTAGAATGGTAGAAATTTTAGAAGGCATTGTGAGAGAAGGATAATTTATATGGAAAGCTACCCAATCACAACTAAAGGAAACATAAGGTGCAAAAAAAAAATCAATCCCTAAATAGCCACTAATTCATATACCTAGAATACATATAATTTTGAGGACCTCTCCTTCCATTTTAGAACACATTGGCTCATTTTTCACACTACCATTAGTGTAGGAGATTGAGTTTAAAGAATAAAAAGTTGTGTAACAATAAATTTTGATGATAACTCATGTATATAAGTGCTTTAAGGAGTTTATCATTCCATACTCCTGTACTAAGGTACCAATAAGCTAACACAAAGTGGTGATATCTTCAACCTCATATTTTTATCATTAGTCAGTCCCTTAACACACACCATCTTCCCATTCCACATATCATCCTAAAAAATAGGACATTACAATAAAATTGCAAGTTACACAGGTTTAAAAAAATCTAGAAAAGGATCATAAGGAATCAGATAAAAAGTCCCCAAAATAAGAGAGGGAAAATAATAAGAAATAATATGTTGAGTACAAGACCAAAGTAGAAGAAGATCATAAAAATAAACAAGATACACAAGATAATAAAAAAGAATAAATTTTGGTTGTGAATAATAAAAAATATGAAGAAGAAGAATCCATATATAGAAAGTATAACCAAGACAAAGAATAGAAGTAAAATAATAAATATGAAGAAGAATCTATGAAAAGGGCTAAAAAAGAGAAGACAATAAATTATGAGGTGAATAAAAATAATGAGGCTAATGCAGTATCCAAAGAAGTGCAGGAGAAAAAAAGTGAAATCCCTATGAATACATGAATATGAGAACAAATAAAAAGAAAAAGATAAAATTACTTAGGACACTATGCAATAAGAAGATCAAATAACAAAGGTACAAGTAGAGGAAATTACCAAGATAAAACAAGATATAGAGTCAAATAAGAAGGATAAAGTCATAGATAATACTATGAAGGATGAATAGATAGAATAAGCTTTGAATCCATTAGTTAATTTGAACCAACAAGAGATTCCTAATTCCCCACAACCTTTCAACATATCATGAGGCTCAATATTGACACTAACAGGTGCATAATAAGAGGCATCACGTAATATACATCAAAAAATGAGGTAATTATTGTGAGACATTTAAAACCCACTAGTATGATGAACAATTTCCCCACTCCAAGTTATTCGAATCAAACAACATTTAGCCAAAACCACAAATACTTTGAATTATTTTACTTTGACCACCATAAGTTAGGAGGCATGACTTGATTTGAACCAACACGATAAAATTAGGTTGAGGAAGTAGCCACATTTCAAGAGTGAATTGTGTATAATATTATCAATATAGAATAAGACAACCTAAAACTAAGGAAGGAAAACACATTTTCATGATCATTTTGCCAAGTCTCACATGATCATTAATGATAGTTGTTTAGTGTTGGTTGGCTATGTCTTGGGAGATCAACTAATGTCCAAATAGAAATAGTTTATGTCATTTCTTTCTCATCTCACCAATTATTAGGGGCTTTTGTAAAATCTTTTATATCTATGAGTGAAAGGGAAACACCTAAAATAATAAACTAAAATCCTTTTCCATCTCCTTGAGGAGTATAACTAGGAGTTGGACACTACTGCATATAAATCAAACAAAATTCTTGAACTATGGTTGAATGGAATTAATAGTTGAAATATTTAATCAATAAGTTGTAATTTGATTCATCAAAGGTGGACAAGGCCAAAACCATCATGGAAGATCAATAAACCATACTTGACCTCATGAATGTTTTACCTAAGGAGTTTATTAACTAAAGAGATGAAGTTTTGAAAAATATTATTTCTTGATAAAATGAGATGATTTACATCATGTTATTTGGCATCTAGACCTAATGGTACACTTATAAATTAGAGGAAACTATTACAGGATAATTAGTTAAAGCACTCATAGGGTAGGTATGTCATTTCCATTATGAAAGATGACAATATTTAGTAAATTATGTATTACCAAGATCTACTGCACGTAATTATACAATGATAAGATCCACTACACACTTTGATCAATATGGTCTGGGATGTCTTAGTTGATTGGAAATAATTTAATTAAGATCTTTCACCCCTGAACATATTGATTACTATAATTTTTTATTAGCCATAGTTCATCATGTCATCCTATCTTCAATAATATTTATAAAATAGGGAAGTATCCAAATTAGTGCAGATACAACCTCCATTACCTAGCTCTGTAACTACATCTTTAGCCATGGTTTATATTGTGGCATTATCTTTAGTATAACCATATTATAACACAACACATTCATCCCAACATCCTTTTACCCACATCCAAATCCATTAACACACTCCGTGTCTCCTCCATATATATCTGTATTTTAGGTCACTAGTTTTGAAACTTTCTAAATAAATTTGAAGTAGGGAAGAACATAAGAAGTTGTAATGAGGTAGGATGGTTGTAAATCCAAAAAGGGTGGCATCCTAGTTATGATAAGATATTGTAAACCTACAAGGTGGTATATTTGTATAATTCTTAGTTGAAGACCTAAAAAGGTAGCTAAGTAGTGTGAAAAAGATGAATACCAGTAAATGAAACCTTAAACAATTATTGCAAATAGTATTTTCTGTACCAACTTCTTGACATAGGAAATTATACCAAATCTAGTAGTAGGAACACTTCACATGACTTTATCTTAGGATGAGATAACTTTTTATGTCCAAGAAAGTGTTAGTAGTAGATTTAAAACTTCAAAGTCGCATAGTGTAGATCCATGACAAGTGTGTGATGTAGAATATTTTATGTAACATATATCATTTTATATGTATTAGATTTATATATGTGTTTTAAAATAATGTGGAATGTGAAAATACTCCATGGATACTAAACTAAAAAGATAGAATGTGTAGTGACAGAGCTTTCAAAGTTCTATATATAATGATCAATTGTAATGGAAAAGGGTTATAACATACATAGATTATATGGTGGATTTTCTGTATCTATTTTTGCACTTGTTCAATGTATAGTCTATACTCTATTATTATCACATCTACTTAATTACATAATAATAATGAACATTATATATAATTTAAGTCTATGTTTATTTGAATAAAAATGTAATTCTGAACTAAATGCATGCTCTATCCTTTTATAATTATGTGTGTGTTTTGAACTTGTATCCTAGTTTGCATATAAACAAACACGTTATCATGTTCTATTGGGTTTTGTAGGAACCTATACTAACACTTATATACATTGATTTAAGCATAGATACCAATATTATAAATTTTTTTTTAACAAATCCATGTAAGACACTCCTCTATTGAAATTAAGGATACTAAAGAAGTTGGAGATTATGACACGTGTTTGTATGATATAGTTTAAGATTTTATGAGACACTACAAACAACCTTTTCAAAGCTCAGGCTACCACTTTAAAAAAAAATCATTCAAAATTGAAACAGATTTTTGCCCTAAAAATTCAATGTTACTCAATAATTTCCTATGATAAACCCCTCTCCTTGACATTTTTTATGATGCATTAGATCAAATTTCTCATGACAAGGTGTTGGGTATTGATGGCTTTCTTTTTGAGTTTTGCTAAAACCTATGAGAAATTTTTGGGCCAAAAAATTGTAATGTTTTCCTTGCAGTTATGAAAAAAAATATTTAAGTGAGCTCATTACCAAGGGAAACATCATCTTCTTTCCCAAATTTGTATACCCTAAGCTCGTCACTAGTTGTAGCACAATCACTCTTCTTAATGTTTATTATAATATCCTTTCTTAAGCTTGTGCTATTTCAATTTGTCATTTACTTCCCACTATGGTTCATTGATGCATAAAATGGTTTCATTCAAGGGAGATATACCCTTGATAATAACATTATTATTTAGGAATGCATGGAGTGGGATGACACCTCAAATTAGAGATTAATGTTTTTATAAAGTGAATTCAACAAGGCTTATGAACATATCAAATTTCCTTTCATTATCTCCATGTTGAAAGATCTAGATGTTGTTCTTGTTTTTGTTTATTCATTTAAAAATATTTTGATGAATAGTTCTTATGGTCTAGCTATTGATGCATATCAATCTGATAAAATTAGGTTTTTCATATCCATCAAGTAAGGTTTCTTTCTATCCGTCTATCTCAACGTGTTAGTTGCTGAAGGTTTAGATACATTCTAATTGATTATTCTTTACAAATGCTTTTCAAGGATATCTCCCTTCCAAATTTCCCTTAATCTCAAATCTTTAATAGTGATTTTATTAATGATTCCTTGCTCTTCATTTTGGAAGAAGTGAAGGTGGTCATAAATGTTATGGAATGTCTTAAAACAATTTTTATTTCTTCAAGTTCAAATATTTAGTGAAGTAAAACTATTTATTATAGAGAATAAATTCGGACCAAACTTGATTGGTTTGGTATGTATAATTGGAGTGGATTCCACATCAAGAGATGTTCCAATTATAAAGAATAGATTTTTCTTTCCAATCATCTCATTCTGATCTTTGTAATTATGTGTATAAAATAATGGAGAATAAGGTTATTTTTTGGTGCATTAAAACCCTTTATTTTACTAGTATTTTTCAAACTTGTTCAAAGGTTTTATCTCCCACTCATGTTTATTATTCCACTTTTAGGAATTCCTATAAATATACCTATGTTAGGCTAGAAAAACTCCTCAAATATTTCTTTACTACATATTTATATGCAAAAAATGTCTTCTACAACATAGCATGAGATCTATGTTGTCATCTTAACGAGGTTGGAGTCATGAGCCTAGTTGATGTCTAAAGGTAGGGTGTTTCTTTATGTGACAAATGAATTCTTATGGCCATTAAAGGATATGAGTCCTATAAATTTTTTTCTTAGACATTACATCTCATATGGAAACCCTATGGTATCTCTGCTTAGAATGGTCTTTACTTTGACACCCTTTACAATGCTCTTGTGTTTATAAAGGCCATTAATACTTTTGCTATTAAAAGAATTTGGAAATCCTAGGAGGTCATTCAGTATTGGTTAGTTTTTAAATGAAACAAGTTTTGAAATGTTTTGGACATTAACACACATCCCCTATGGTGGTCACCTGATATTAACTTTCATGGTGTCCCCTTTGTTGAGGTGCCTTGAGTTAAGACACACATTTTTTTATAGAAATTGCATTCACGCCATTGTTGATCTCATCAACATATGCACACGAACTTGTTTTAATTGGCCTTAAATCAAGGATAAAATTTCTCTTATCAATTTGATTTTATCATTAAAATTCAAATGGTGGTTCCTAATAATGTCCTACCTAGAATTGGTATCTAATCTCCTACCTAATAATAAAGGGTTTAGAATGGGAATATGGCTCCACCTACACTTTAGTACAAACATCAACTAAGTTATTAGTATATCCCTTTCTCCTAATTTATTGCCTTGTGAGATGTGTAAGAGGAGTTTAAATCTCAATAATTCTTCCTTTTCTTTGTGATGGAGATTTCTCACTCTACGGGAAACCATTTTTTAGCCTAAGAAAGCTCAATTTTGGTGTATTATTTACCAAGGGTATTTTATTGGCAAATAGATTATTACAAATGGGCATTCACACACCCAAGCTTCTTGCATGTGCTTAGATTGAGTTTTTCCAACACATCCTTTGGGTTTTTACTACAGAATAACAATCTTCAAGATGGATCCACTAATTATTCAAACCCTTCAAACCCTTAACCTTTTATCTAGATCATTACCTTGATATCAAAACATGTTTTAATCTGGTTGGGAGGAGAAGAGGATACGTTTGAAGAAGTGATTGTGTTTTGTGTTTTTAAGGTTTGAATATGGGAAATAAGGTTTGATGTGAATTATTCAAAACATTATGGTAGATGAGGAGTGTATCTATCAAAGCAAATTCAGTTAAGATGACCCTAAATGAACACTTCTAACTAGTCTGATTACCTATGTAACTATTTGAGAAAATAGTACTTATGTGTCTAAAAGGCCATTTAAGGACCAATTAAAGTTTTTAGTGGGACTAGGAGGTGGTATTCCATGTTTATAAATATCTTAAATCCTGATCAAGTGCTCATTACAAGAAGAATGAGAAAAAGTGATAGAGTTAGGGTCAAGATTGAAGAAGATTGCAGCCATAAAGACTTAAAAGTGAGTAAAGAATTCAACAATGAAGAGTTTCATGAGAGTGTATATTTTAGTCTTAAAGAGGTGCATGTGGGTGGAGAGAGAATAAAATTATTTTTTTAAGTTTCCATGATGGAAACTTTGGATGAAGAGATTATGGAATTTAGTGCACAAGAAGACATTTTGGTGAAATTTCAGCCATGTGTAGAAGTTAGAAATGAGTGTGTGGATGAGGAGATTGCAGCTTTGGAAGTGGATGATATGCATATTTTGAGAGATCATTGTGAAAATTAAAATAATGAGGAACATGTTAGTAATTATAAGGAGTTGAATGTTTCTTTGGGATGAACTTTGGAATTGATTAATGTGAAAGTATTTGGACATGAGATGAATGCCAAAGATGATGTTAGAGCCATGAGAGAAGAGATGAAAATGGTAATGTTTGATGTTGAAGATGATCTAACAGGTGGTTGGATGATGGATTAATAAATATAGGTGGGTTTTATGTGGAGGTAAATGGTATATGGTGGGCAAGAGCTCACATGGAATTGTGAAATGAATGATAGATAATGTTGAAGGAGGAGGTTAATTTATGATGGTGGGTTGGATCCCACATGTAAATCTATTGAGATATAGATATTTTTTTGGTGGAGATGGACGGTTTCATATGGGATGTGTGATTCCATAAAGATGGTTTTGGGGCTAGTATGTATAAACTAGAAGTGGAGAAGGAAAAATAAATTTCTCCAAGTACACTTGGTGTTGGAAGGGGACACTATGTCATTACCCTATGTGACCAAAAAAGAGTGGTTCTACAACTTACCCCCTCTATGTGATTAAGAGATCACATTATTTACCTCAGGTGTCTCATACATGAGCATCTTAGGGCTTAGGTAAACTTGTATCACCCTAAAATAGAGTGCAGTATTCATGTGCTCATGTGTTCATGTGTTCATGTGTTAATGTGTGTGCCTAAAAATCTTGGAGAATAATAAGGATATCTCATGGGAATTATGTTAATTTCAACTAAAGGATAATGATGCAATAAATAAAACACTATTCATGCAACACTATTCATATGTACTATTCACTAATGATGTGGCAGACACTATTCATCATAGTGAGTTGTCTACAAGACTATTCTTGTGTGCTTAGGTGGTATGGATCAAATTTTTCATGTAGGGAAAGGGAAGAGTGGTCAACAAGTAAACCTACCCTTTTTTGAAGCTTGTGCTAAGTGGGGAGACATGAATCACTATTTGAAATTGGCATCTACTTTTTCCATGTGACCTTTCTTGAAGGTGGTTCCAAATTTCCAAATATGATTTGTACTAGGTCAAAGATGACCTTGTGAAACATGTGGAATGGACTATATTTGGGTACACCTTATCTATTGGAAAGATTCCCTCTATCTGAAGGAGTGGGATGAATTTTGGGGCCCTTTCTGTTTCTTCACTTATTCTTTCTTTGTAAAATCTATAAATGAATGTATTTTATTTGCTTTAGTTAGGATAGTTTGGTACTGAGGAAAAATTGGGAGAATAGGATTTGTGTGAAGCCTTTGAGGAGCCTCCTTGGAATTTTGGCTAAGTAATTAGTGTTGTAATGATATGCATTGGTATCATGGTCTTTTAAAATGTAATGTGTTTTGTATTTAATGAAGATTATGAGAATATTATGACTTGAATTCATATTTATTTATGTGTTTTATGAGTAATCGAGAGGATTAAATGGATTTATGAATCCATTATGTGGTTGGAGGCCACATCATATATCTATTGCCATTAAAGCATATGAAGCCTATTTTTTTTCCGTTATACATTATATCTCATTTGAAAATCCTATGGTATGTTTGCTTAAAAGGGCCTTAATTTTGATGCCATACTCAATGTTTTTACCCTTATGAAAGTGATTGATACTTTTATTATAAAAAGCACTTGGAAAGCCTAGGATGTCATTTGACATTGGTTTGTTTGGAAATGAATCAATTCATAAAATGTGCTCTCTATTAACACACAATCTTTATGGTGGTATCCTGATATTAAATTTCATGGTGTCCCCTTTGTTGAGGTGCCTTTAGTTAAAACAAAAAATATTTTATATAAATTACATTCTCACCATTATATATATCATTAACATATGTGAAATAATTTATTTTCCTTGGCTTGAAATTAGAGCCAGAGTTTTTATTAATAATTGTAACTTTAATTATGTCAGTAAAATTCAAATGGTGGCTCTTATTAATTCCTTACCCAAAACTGGTATCAAATATCCTCATCAATAGTAAAGGGTTTATAATGGGAATGTGGCTCCACCTTTACTCTAGTAAAAGAATCAACTTGGTTATTAATGGATCCCTTTCTCCCAAGTTATTTCCTTGTGAGATGTGTAAGAAGAGATGGAATCTCAATGCTTCCTCATTTTCTTTGTCAAGGAGTTTATCACTTTGTGGGAAACCATTTTCAGCTCAAGAAAGGTCAATTTGATTGGTGTATTCTTTACCAGGGGAATTTTTTGGAAAATAGATTATTACAAATGGGTATTCCCATGCCAAATCTTGATGCATGTGCTTAGATTGAGTTTCTCAAACACATATTTTAGTTTTATACTAGACAACAACAATCTTTGAAATGTATCCATTACTTATTCAAACCCTTAACTTTTTATTTGGATCATTACCTTGGTGTTTTTCCATGCTAGCTATAGAAAGATAGAATTTATGTCATTTTCAGTCATGAGGAATTAGACAAAGACTTTATTATTGTTAATAATTTTCATATGATATCTATTACTATGTTACAAATACAAGTAAAATCTTTAAATTATGGCCTTATAAGTTAAGCTCCTCCACACCTTCATTACAGATACTATGTTCCAAATATTATTGGGGAAATGTTCATTGCACTATAAAAAAAGTACCTTTTAGCTTTGAAAGGGAGTGTTCTATCAAGTAGGAACATGATCAAAGAAGATATGGTGTAGTTGGATGTAAGTATTATACATGATATATGTTTTCCGTACCTCATCTGCAAAGATTTTTCACTATTGTCTTATCGTGGAGGTTAGTTGTCTTCACATGATGGAGGATATTTAACCCATAATAAAATATTTTTTACTAGTTGTTTATGTTTTGAATTTTTCTTTTGCCCTTGTTTCACAATAGAAATTATAAATTTTGGGTTTGACATTTTATGTAAAATATAGAGCATTTAAATTTTGAATACCTACCAAATATGAAATATGGAGGCAAGATGGACTTGTTTTATTGATTCTGATTTTGTTTGATTGCATATAAATATAATAGGAAGGGATATAAATGGTATATGAAACATCCATCTTTGATATTTTGGGTTTGATATTTTGCTAAAATCTAGAGTATTTTAAATTTTGAATGCCTACCAAATATGAAATTTGGAGGCAAGATGGACTTGTTTTATTGATTCTAATTTTTGTTTGATTGTGTGGAGAGAAAAAGATGGGATATAAAAGCTTTCATAATTTTAGTCATTAAATGAATTTACAAAATGATAAATCAATTATTTACTATTTGTAAATTAGTGTATAGTAAAAATTCAACACAAAAATATGGTCATTAGGTTAGTTAATCAAATATATTATTGTAAACAATATATTTCATATTTGGGTTTGGTTACGAGTTGTTGTAACATCTCCTTAATATCATATGATTATTTTTAGGATATTCTTTGTAGATAATATCTCCATGATTATACTAAATATTTTTCCTATATATTTATATTTGGTTGTTGAGTATGAATATAGATAAATATATTATTATTGTGTGATTAAAAATATTCATTTGTATTCTATGTTTGGCTTTATTGCATGATTTAAATATGTGTATAATTTATTTAAATACCTATTATTGGTTTTATATCAAGAACATCGTACCTATGATGGATTAATAAACATAGGGGCATCCATTTTTTGTATTTCACCTAGTTAATGAGACATTGTTTAATAGGAAAAATATGAAGTTATTTTTTATAAGTATAAGAATTTGATATTTGATCCATAGTGTGGAATTATGGGAATATGTTTTTTGATATATTTTTTTAATCATTTATGTATATCACCTAGTGTTTTTAAAAATTCACTATCTTCAAAAATTAGCTCATCTTGTAGTCCCTAGTTCATTAATTGGTCATCATGCATCCCAGACATCAGTCTGGCCTTCCCATGCATCATGTATTAAAATGCTCAACCACTCTTAGTTCTATAGTATGGTGTATGAAATATCTTTAAAATCTTCTAAGGAATACATATTATATATTTCAGCATGAAAAAATAACCTTAATAATATTCATTTATATTTAAAGCATGTTTTATCTAAAAGATTGGCTCACCAGTTTGGAGAAAAGAGGATATGTTCTCCATGATGTTCTACCTTAGAATTTTAAATCATCATTTCCACTTATAGTATGTTTCCTTTGCTACGTAATTCACACTTTATTTAGACTTTGAAAGGTAGGTCTTGTGTTCACTGATTTTGATCTGCTAATATGATTGGTGATTTATTTATAGGAATTTCGTAGTCTACATTTGACCTATGCACTTCTAATTATAAAGACACATTTAAAAAATATATGTATGATGAGTAGAAATTATATTCAATGAATGCATTATTTTCCCCTCAATGTATCTATCAAGTCAACATCACCATCATCACTTTTACATATCTTTTTAGTTGAACATTCAAACTCACCTTTGAGCTCACCCTCCATTCCATCATTCCATGCCTTGAGCTCTAATCAAAGTCAAAAAGTTTGTATTTAGGTATTATTTAATTATTAAGTTGTTAGCCCACAATATCAAATGATATTAATATTAATTTAGTTTATGTTTTATGTCAAATTCTAGTTTACATTAGCGAAAATCATAGTATTTTTAGATTTAGAATTGTCTAGATAATTTTATAGTATTTAAGTTAATGTTTATGGTTAAGTTTTTTACTTTCCATTTTTTTTGGGTTTTTTAAATTCTATATTAATATGAGTTTACTCATATTTTAAAAATTATAAAATTTCAAAAATATTGAAGTGTCAATTATTTTTGTGGTCTCTACCAATAAAATATATAAAAAGATGCATTTTGTCTTTTAAGAGTATATTAAGTTTAGTCAATGTCCTTTTTCTGAGTCACTATTCATTTGTCAAGATAAAAAAAAATGAGTCAAGAGTCAATTTTTTTAGGTCATTTTATGTCATATAGAGTCATTATCAAAATTATCATTGAGTCTATATCAATTTTGTCAAATAAAATTAATATTGTAAAGGACAATTTATCGCTTGTATATGATGTATGAATTAAGGGTGGGGGGAACTTCTCCTTGATAAATTTATGCATATGAGTTTCAAGTCACTATCATTTGAGTAAGTATCTTCCCATGTTATAGGTAAGAGGTAACAGAGGATACAGACCATTCAATCCTCTCATTAGCCACTAGAGAAGGGGCCACTTCTACTTTAGTGGCATGTGTTTTTTAGAGCTATGGATTTTTCTTTTTAAATTTTTAGTTTGTTGTGAAAATAAGAATATATGAGTATTCCTATTCATTTTTGAGTATTCACCATGTAACCCCTTTTATAGAAACAATGTATAATGTTGATCAAAATATAATGTAGTAATTATGATGTGAATGTTTTTGGTAAACCAGGAAAATCTATTGTGTAAGGTTTTTGGTAAACCTAGAAAACCAATTATGTATGCTTTTTTGTAAACCTAAAAAATAAATTTTTTAAGGTTTTTGGTAAACCTATAAAACTAATTGTGAAATATTATTCATACAGCTATAAAACTAATTAGATAAGGTTGTTGGTAAAGTTGGTGAAAACCATCAGTGAGTTGATCATGAATGCATAAAGGTGGCACACCACAATTAGAGAATGATATATATTTTACCATGTAAAAAATAAGGGGTGAATGTTGGAAATTTAGTCTTTTCATGAATTTACCACTTGGTAAATCAAGTAGTTATTATTACATAAATTGCAATATAGTAAAAATTCAACACATTGATATGGTCAATGGGTTAGTTAATCAAATATATTTTTGTAAATAGTATATTAGATATTTGATTTTGGTTATGATTTATTTTAACAAGTCATTAATATGATATGAGTATTATTAGGCGATTTGTTATAGAGAAGATTTCAATGATTATAGGAAAATTTTTTCCTATATATTTGTATTTGGTCATTGAGTAAGAATATAGATAAATATATTATTATTGTCTCATTAAAATATTCATCTATATTCTAGGTTCAGATCCATTTCATGATTTAAATATGTGTGCAAGGTCTTTAAATATCATTGATTTTATTTAAAATAACAACATAATGACACAAAAACAACTCAACACAATTCAATGCAAAGTGTCTGATGTATGGAGTGAATTAAAGATATATTAACAAAGGGCATATAAATCAAAATACATATAAAAACCATTAGAAGACATTAGAATTTTTATATGTGAGCCTTAGATATTTATCTTATCATAAAAACTTCCAAATATACAACACAACATAGCAAAGGCGTGTCAATCAAATATATTCATACCATTGAACTATCCATAAAATGAGGAAATGAGAATAGGGTTAGTATTAAGGAATATAAGATACCATGATCCTAACCCCATTTATTTCATATACGTAATATAGATATACTTGTTTGTCCTTGATCCCACCACTAATATGTAACCAAGAGCCCTATCCATGTAAAATCAACTATAAGGGTCAGGTATATAGTAATTGATCCAACTCCCAAATTTTTAGAAGCTAGATAGGGTGGTAGTGACATTGATAATAAAATATAATTATGGGAAAATATACTTTTCCCAATATGTGTCCATACACATCAACATAACAACAATGGTAAGCGTAACAAGACTTCCAGTGCAAGGTAAATCTCTTCCACCATAAAAAATCAAGGCCTATTAGATTAACTTTTAAATAAGGGATAATTATTCTAAAAGAACCAATGGAATTAGATTTAATTAAATATGATATGACATAGTGTGATTAATCTCTAACTGAATTCTAAGAATATCCTAAAAGGCCACCAAAAGTGCCCACTAGGGAATGAAAAGTGTGATTTCCATTGCCTTTCAAATGCTCCAGATGACCAAGAATTTCTAGTTGGCCATAGGTCCTAGGATATAAACTAGTTTAAAATTTTAATAATATTGTTTTAGATGCATCATTTTCTTTTAATACTATTTTATACTATTGTTACTTTGTTTTACTTAATAAAAGTTTTTTTGGTAGTCTATTTATGGCAAATATAGATTTTTGGCCTATGATTACTTCACAAACTCTATCTAGGATTGGAATAGGTAAATCATGTGCATATAAATGGTGGATTTAAGTGTACGTGTTCATATAATCGAACCCTAGAGTGACTAAGGTGTGATGTAGTACCATTCACCCCATGTAAAAATCACTAAAAGTTATGATGGAATGTAGGTGTGACTTTATGGAGTTGTCAAAGCATCATGCATCCCATTTTGATTCTTCATCACCTTGTTGGATGTGCAAGTGGAGGTTTTGAGGAAATAATATTTATATTAAATAATAATGACACATCTATGTTCTATGGTCCCTATACCATAATAGCCAGTGTTGCATCCATAAGCTAAGGCACACGCATAACAACAAGCACCACCTCAAAAATCTACTTCCCCAACAAAGGTATCTAAGGTGAAAATAAATAAATTGATGTAAAATAAAATGCCACATCCTACACCAAAGTGTAATACTTGTGTAACCAATCCTTATATAGATGAAATGATTTTGCCTAATATTACTACAATGTGTGATCTCACACAACTTAGCATCACTGAGGAATAATTTTACAAGTCTATGTGTGGAATAGATAGGCACGAAGCTATATAAAGAGGAAAGAAAAATAGTTTTTCTTCTAGAAACTAGTGCATACTTATCAAGTGTGTAATAATGTGCCAAACATTGTAATGATTGATATTCCCATTACTCTAGCTTCAATCATAGTAGAAACTATTGTGGAAGAATAAGAGAGAAAATGTAGAATGGTAGAAATTTTAGAAGGCATTGTGAGAGAAGGATAATTTATATGGAAAACTACCCAATCACAACTAAAGGAAACATAAGGTGCAAAAAAAAAATCAGTGCCTAAATAGCCACTAATTCATATACCTAGAATACATATAATTTTGAGGACCTCTCCTTCCATTTTAGAACACATTGGCTCATTTTTCACACTACGATTAGTGTAGGAGATTGAGTTTAAAGAATAAAAAGTTGTGTAACAATAACTTGTTATGATAACTCATGTATATAAGTGCGTTAAGGAGTTTATCATTCCATACTCCTGTACTAAGGTACCAATAAGCTAACACACAGTGGTGATATCTTCAACCTCATATTTTTATCATTAGTCAGTCCCTTAACACACACCATCTTCCCATTCCACATATCATCCTAAAAAATAGGACATTACAATAAATTTTCAAGTTACACAGGTTTAAACAAATCTAGAAAAGGATCATAAGGAATCATATAAAATGTCCCCAAAATAAGAGAGGGAAAATAATAAGAAAGAATAAGTTGAGAACAAGACCAAAGTAGAATAAGATCATAAAAATAAACAAGATACACAAGATAATCAAAAAGAATAAATTTTGGTTGTGAATAATAAAAAATATGAAGAAGAAGAATCCATATATAGAAAGTATAACCAAGACAAAGAATAGAAGTAAAATAATAAATATGAAGAAGAATCTATGAAAAGGGCTAAAAAAAGAGAAGACAATAAATTATGAGGTGAATAAAAATAATGAGGCTAATGCAGTATCCAAAGAAGTGCAGGAGAAAAAAAGTGAAATCCCTATGAATACATGAAGATGAGAACAAATAAAAAGAAAAAAATAAAATTACTTAGGACACTATGCAATAAGAAGATCAAATAACAAAGGTACAAGTAGAGGAAATTACCAAGATAAAACAAGATATAGAGTCAAATAAGAAGGATAAAGTCATAGATAATACTATGAAGGATGAATAGATAGAATAAGCTTTGATGCCATTAGTTAATTTGAACCAACAAGAGATTCCTAATTCCCCACAACCTTTCAACATATCATGAGGCTCAATATTGACACTAACAGGTGCATACTAAGAGGCATCACGTGATATACATCAAAAAATGAGGTAATTGTTGTGAGACATTTAAAACCCACTAGTATGATGAACAATTTTCCCACTTCCAGTTATTCGATTCAAACAACATGTAGCCAAAACCACAAATACTATGAATTATTTTACTTTGACCACCATAAGTTAGGAGGCATGACTTCATTTGAACCAACACGATAAAATTAGGTTGAGGAAGTAGCCACATTTCAAGAGTGAATTGTGTATAATATTATCAATATAGAATAAGACAACCTAAAACTAAGGAAGGAAAACACATTTTCATGATCATTTGGCCAAGGCTCACATGATCATTAATGATAGTCGTCTAGTGTTGGTTGTCTATGTCTTGGGAGATCAACTAATGTCCAAATAGAAATAGTTTATGTCATTTCTTTCTCATCTCACCAATTATTAGGGGCTTCTGTAAAATCTTTTATATCTATGAGTGAAAGGGAAACACATAAAATAATAAACTACAATCCTTTTCCATCTCCTTGAGGAGTATGACTAGGTGTTGGACACTACTGCATATAAATCAAACAAAATTATTGAACTATGGTTGAATGGAATTAATAGTTGAAATATTTAATCAATAAGTTGTAATTTGATTCATCAAAGGTGGACAAGGCCAAAACCATCATGGAAGATCAATAAACCATACTTGACCTCATGAATGTTTTACCTAAGGTGTTTATTAACTAAAGAGATGAAGTTTTGAAAAATATTATTTCTTGATAAAATGAGATGATTTACATCATGTTATTTGGCATCTAGACCTAATGGTACACTTATAAATTAGAGGAAACTATTACAGGATAATTAGTTAAAGCTCTCATAGGATAGGTATGTCATTTCCATTATGAAAGAAGACAATATTTAGTAAATTATGTATTACCAAGATCTACTACACGTAATTATACAATGATAAGATCCACTACACACTTTGATCAATAGGGTCTGGGATGTCTTAGTTGATTGGAAATAATTTAATTAAGATCTTTCACACCTGAACATATTGATTACTATAATTTCTGATTAGCCATAGTTCATCATGTCATCTTATCTTCAATAATATTTATAAAATAGGGAAGTATCCAAATTAGTGCAGATACAACCTCCATTACCTAGCTCTGTAACTACATCTTTAGCCATGGTTTATATTGTGGCATTATCTTTAGTATAACCATATTATAACACAACACATTCATCCCAACATCCTTTTACCCACATCCAAATCCATTAACACACTCTGTGTCTCCTCCATATATATCTGTATTTTGGGTCACTAGTTTTGAAACTTTCTAAATAAATTTGAAGTAGGGAAGAACATAAGAAGTTGTAATGAGGTAGGATGGTTGTAAATCCAAAAAGGGTGGCATCCTAGTTATGATAAGATATTGTAAACCTACAAGGTGGTATATTTGTATAATTCTTAGTTGAAGACCTAAAAAGGTAGCTAAGTAGTGTGAAAAAGATGAATACCAGTAAATGAAACCTTAAACAATTATTGCAAATAGTATTTTATGTACCAACTTCTTGACGTAGGAAATTATACCAAATCTAGTAGTAGGAACACTTCACATGACTTTATCTTAGGATGAGATAACTTTTTATGTCCAAGAAATTGTTAGTAGTAGATTTAAAACTTCAAAGTCGCATAGTGTAGATCCATGACAAGTGTGTGATGTAGAATATTTTATGTAACATATATCATTTTATATGTATTAGATTTATATATGTGTTTTAAAATAATGTGGAATGTGAAAATACTCCATGGATACTAAACTAAAAAGATAGAATGTGTAGTGACAGAGCTTTCAAAGTTCTATATATAATGATCAATTGTAATGGAAAAGGGTTATAACATACATAGATTATATGGTGGATTTTCTGTATCTATTTTCGCACTTGTTCAATGTATAGTCTATACTCTATTATTATCACATCTACTTAATTACATAATAATAATGAACATTATATATAATTTAAGTCTATGTTTATTTGAATAAAAATGTAATTCTGAACTAAATGAATGCTCTATCCTTTTATAATTATGTGTGTGTTTTGAACTTGTATCCTAGTTTGCATATAAACAAACACGTTATCACGTTCTATTGGGTTTTTTGGGAACCTATACTAACGCTTATATACATTGATTTAAGCATAGATACCAATATTATAATTTTTTTTTTAACAAATCCATGTAAGACACTCCTCTATTGAAATTAAGGATACTAAAGAAGTTGGAGATTATGACACGTGTTTGTATGATATAGTTTAAGATTTTATGAGACACTACAAACAACCTTTTCAAAGCTCAGGCTACCACTTTTAAAAAAAAATTCATTCAAAATTGAAACATATTTTTTCCCTAAAAATTCAATGTTACTCAATAATTTCCTATGATAAACCCCTCTCCTTGACAATTTTTATGATGCATTAGATCAAATTTCTCATGACAAGGTGTTGGGTATTGATGGCTTTCTTTTTGAGTTTTGCTAAAACCTATGAGAAATTTTTGGGCCAAAAAATTGTAATGTTTTCCTTGTAGTTATGAAAAAAAATATTTAAGAGAGCTCATTACCAAGGGAAACATCATCTTCTTTCCCAAATTTGTATACCCTAAGCTCGTCACTAGTTGTAGCACAATCACTCTTCTTAATGTTTATTATAATATCCTTTCTTAAGCTTGTGTTATTTCAATTTGTCATTTACTTCCCACTATGGTTCATTGATGCATAAAATGGTTTCATTCAAGGGAGATATATCCTTGATAATAACATTATTATTTAGGAATGCATGGAGTGGGATGACACCTCAAATTAGAGATTAATGTTTTTATAAAGTGAATTCAACAAGGCTTATGAACATATCAAATTTCCTTTCATTATCTCCATGTTGAAAGATCTAGATGTTGTTCTTGTTTTTGTTTATTCATTTAAAAATATTTTGATGAATAGTTCTTATGGTCTAGCTATTGATGGATATCAATCTGATAAAATTAGGTTTTTCATATCCATCAAGTAAGGTTTCTTTCTAACCCTCTATCTCAATGTGTTAGTTGCTGAAGGTTTAGATACATTCTAATTGATTATTCTTTACAAATGCTTTTCAAGGATATCTCCCTTCCAAATTTCCCTTAATCTCAAATCCTTAATAGTGATTTTATTAATGATTCCTTGCTCTTCATTTTGGAAGAAGTGAAGGTGGTCATAAATGTTATGGAATGTCTTAAAACAATTTTTATTTCTTCAAGTTCAAATATTTAGTGAAGTAAAACTATTTATTATAGAGAATAAATTCAGACCAAACTTGATTGGTTTGGTATGTATAATTTGAGTGGATTCCACATCAAGAGATGTTCCAATTATAAAGAATAGATTTTTCTTTCCAATCATATCATTTTGATCTTTGTAATTATGTGTATAAAATAATGGAGAATAAGGTTATTTTTTGGTGCATTAAAACCCTTTATTTTACTAGCAGTTTTCAAACTTGTTCAAAGGTTTTATCTCCCACTCATGTTTATTATTCCACTTTTAGGAATTCCTATAAATATACCTATTTTAGGCTAGAAAAACTCCTCAAGTATTTCTTTACTACATATTTAAATGCAAAAAATGTCTTCCACAACATAGCATGAGATCTATGTTGTCATCTTAACGAGGTTGGAGTCATGAGCCTAGTTGATATCTAAAGGTAGGGTGTTTCTTTATGTGACAAATGAATTCTTATGGCCATTAAAGGATATGAGTCCTATAAAAAATTTTCTTAGACATTACATCTCATATGGAAACCCTATGGTATCTCTGCTTAGAATGGTCTTTACTTTGACACCCTTTACAATGCTCTTGTGCTTATAAAGGCCATTAATACTTTTGTTATTGAAAGAATTTGGAAATCCTAGGAGGTCATTCAGTATTCGTTAGTTTTTAAATGAAACAAGTTTTGAAATGTTTTGGCCATTAACACACATCCCCTATGGTGGTCACCTGATATTAACTTTCATGGTGTCCCCTTTGTTGAGGTGCCTTGAGTTAAGACACACACTTTTTATAGAAATTGCATTCACGCCATTGTTGATCTCATCAACATATGCACACGAACTTGTTTTAATTGGCCTTAAATCAAGGATAAAATTTCTCTTATCAATTTGATTTTATCATTAAAATTCAAATGGTGGTTCCTAATAATGTCCTACCTAGAATTGGTATCTAATCTCCTACCTAATAATAAAGGGTTTAGAATGGGAATATGGCTCCACCTACACTTTAGTACAAACATCAACTAAGTTATTAGTATATCCCTTTCTCCCAATTTATTTCCTTGTGAGATGTGTAAGAGGAGTTTAAATCTCAACAATTCCTCCTTTTCTTTGTGATGGAGATTTCTCACTCTATGGGAAACCATTTTTTAGCCTAAGAAAGCTCAATTTTGGTGTATTATTTACCAAGGGTATTTTATTGGCAAATAGATTATTACAAATGGGCATTCACACACCCAAGCTTCTTGCATGTGCTTAGATTGAGTTTTTCCAACACATCCTTTGGGTTTTTACTACAGAATAACAATCTTCAAGATGGATCCACTAATTATTCAAACCCTTCAAACCCTTAACCTTTTATCTAGATCATTAACTTGGTGTTTTTTCATGCTAGCTATAAAGAGATAGAATTTATGTCATTTTTCAATGAGGAATTAGACAAAAACTTTAATATTATTGAATTTTTTTTTGTGATATCTATTACTCTGTTCTAGATACATGTAAAAGATTAAAATTATGGCCTTAGAAGTTGAGCACATCCACACCATCATTAGCTGTTGGGGAAATTATCCTTTCACTATCAACAAAATACCTCTTGATCCACTAGGGAGGGTTGTCTGAATTGGGAACATGATCAAAGAAAATATGGTAGAGCTTGATGTAAGTCTTATAGCCATTCTGTGTTTTGTGTGCTTCATCCACAAAAAGTTTTCACTAATGCCTTGTTATCGAGGTTGGCCCTCTTCACATGGTGGAGGATATTTAACCCAAAAAAACCAATTTTGAAATAGTTATTTATGTTTTGCCTTTATATTTTTCAATATTTTCTCAAGGGAAATTCTAAATACTGGATTTGACATTTTGTGTAAAATATAGAGCATTTAAAATTTGAATACTTGTCAAATATGAAATATAGATGTAAGATGTACTCATTTTACTAATTCTCATTTTTGTTTGATTGTGTATAGATAGAAATAAACACGATATAAAAGGGTAGATGAAACATTCATCTCTCAATTTTTTGGTTTGACATTTTCCATAAAATTTAGACCACTTTAAATTTTGAATACTAATTAAATATGAAATATGGAGGTAGGATGCACTCATTTTATTGATTCTGATTTTTGTTTGATTGTGTGGATAGAAAAAGATGCAATATAAAAGGTGTTGGAAATTTAGTATTTATATGAGTTTATTGTATGGTAAATCAAGTATTTATTATTATATAAGTTATCATATAGTAAAAAATCAACACGATAATATGGTTAGTAGGTTAGTTAATCGAATATATTATTGTAAATAATATATTTCATATTTGGGTTTGGTTATAAGTTATAACAACTCGTTTAATATGATGAGTATTGTTAAGAGATTTGTTAAAGATATAATCTCCATGAATATAAGAAAGAGTTTTCCTCTATATTTGTATTTGGTCGTTGAATACGAATATAAAAAAATATATTATTAAATTGTATAATTAAAAATATTCATTTGTATTATGTGTTTGGCTTCTTTGCATGATTTTAATTTGTGTATATGCTCTTTAAATACTTATTATTGGTATTAGAGCGTGGACATCCTATCTATAACTGATTAATAAACGTGAAGGGGCGTTTATCTCATATATTGCCCCTGGTTAATGAGATGTTATTTACTAGGAAGAATGTAAATTTTTATTTTTTTTGGTAAGCATAAGAATTTGATATCCGATCCGTAGTGTGGACTTATATAAATACATTTTGACAACGTTTTGGAATCGTTTCTCTATATTGGCTGGTGTTTTTGAAAATTCAGTGTCTTCAAAAATTGCCTTAGCTTGCAGTCTCCAAATCATTAATTGATCATCGTGCATCCAAATCATATATTGACATCACTCACGCATCGTGTATTCCAATACTCAACCACTCTCAGAATTGTAAATCTTCGAAGGAATACATATTATATATTATAAAGGCACATTTTTCAAATCTATGTACGCCGAGTAGATTGTCTATGTCATGGATCACCATCGTTGCTTTTACAGATCTATTTAGTCAAACATTCCAAATCACTTTCGAGCTCGCCTTCCATTCCGTCGTTCCATGTCTCGAGCTCCAAACAAAGTCAAAAGGTTTGCATTTAGCTATTATTTAATTATTAAGTGGTTAACCCATAACATTGAATGGTATTAATAGTATTTAGGTTATGTTACGTGTCAAAGTGTAGCTTACATTGGCAAAAATCAGAGTCTTTTTAAATTGAGAATTGTCGGGATAAATTCTATAGTATTTAAGTTAATCTTTAGGGTTATTTTTTTTTATGCATTCGACATTTTTTGGGTTGGTTAAAGTCTATATTAATATGAGTTGAGGCATTTTGTTGAAATTGTCAAATGTCAAAAATCCTTTTTAAGTGTCAGTTTGTTTGTTGTTTTGTTTTGTTTGTTTGTTTATTTATTTTTTATTTTTTTGGGGTTTATGTCAACAAAATATGTAAAAAGAGTCATCTTGTCTTTTAAAAGTATATTGAGTTTATTCAAAGTTTTTTTTTGAGTCGTTAGTCATTTGTAAAAATAAAATAAAATTGATTCAAGAGTCCAAAATTTTATGTCAAGGAGTTTGATGCTCTCTCGCGCAAATTCCTTTGGAATGGCAATCTGCAGCATTCAAGATGGAGTCTTATTAACTGGGAGACCATGTGCCAGCCAAAGAAGGAAGGAGGCCTTGGCTTGCGCTCCGCTATTATGGCTAGCCAAGCTCTGGCTGCTAAGCTCTATTGGCGTTGGTGCTCTAATCAATCCCACCTTTGGGCCCGCATCTTGTCTTTCAAGTACTTTCCTGATGTGGAACCAATGGATATCCCTAGACTGCCTCTTGAGGGAAATGGCTCCATGGTGTGGCATACCCTTAAGCTGGGAGCACAGTTGGTAAAACGCAGGCCTCTTTTTGGATTTGCAACAGTGGCATGGAGGCCCTCTTCTGGGGTGACTCTTGGGACGGCTCTCCACCGATCCTATATTCTCATCCTCATTTGCAACCGGTGTGTGATGCTCTTCAAGCTGCGGGATGGAATACTGTTGCCCACCTACAACGAAAGCTTCAATCTGGGCATGACTATGGGATATAGGTGGAAGAAATCTTCTAATTGGCTGCCTGGTGGCTCTTTGGAAGAGCGGATGGAGCTTTCTTAGATCCTTGCCTCTAGAAGATGCAGCTCCATACAAGGGCAGGATGTTCTAGCCGTGGGGAGGTGACCCCACTGGGCAATATTCAGTTTCCGTTGGATATCTTGCCTTGACTAAGCAAAACTCTTGGAGAAGTAGACTTCTTGTGGGGAAAGAAAATTTGGAATCATTTTACTTGGCCCAAATGCAATTTTTTTCTCTGGACTTTAGTATACCGACAGATGTCTCACCTGGGACAACTTGTGTAAGCGATGGATTCCAAGGGCCATCTAGATGTGTGTTATGTTTTAGTGGGGAGGAGAATGGATCGTACCTCTTTTTCCAGTGTCCCTTTGCTAAGCAAATCTGGCACCTTTGGTGGGAGGCATGGGGCTGTCCTTGATGGCACGCATCCTCACTTTTTGATTTCTGGAGTAGATTGGGCCATCCTCCATCTTCAGCCTCGCTGTTACAGATTGCTTGGGTGACTGGTCCCTCTTTCATTTTGTGGAACATCTGGCTGGAGAGGAATAGACAGATTTTCAGGGAGACACAGCTGGAGCTCAACGCCCTCTAGAAGAAAATCATTAGCTCCCTACAGGAAACT